>CAIGRP010092957.1:0-23217 GCA_903798385.1 Fraxinus cuspidata | reverse complement strand
TTTATAAATCATTTATAAAGATTAATGGTAGTAGTGAGTTCCTGGCAGTATTTGTGATATACGTAGTTAAATCTTATAAAAAGTTGAAGTTAATTATGGACTTTGCTATTGTTTGGTCTTAATTACTTTCAAAATACATTTTTTTCTTTCTTATTTTCAACCACACATTTTTAATAAAATAATATCTCACTCAAATCCAAAATTTTTCTTATTTTTTAACCATATATTCTCTATCAAAAGACTATTACTATTTTAAAATTTTTTTTTTTTTTTTTGCAAAAAAAGGGCTCAAACGCTCTCTGTGTATTAAATTTTAATTAAAACTTTAACCGAGCCCCATGTTTGGGCTCCTTTTTGTATAAAAACTCATTTTTAAATATTTATTATCAATTAAACATTCTCTTATAAAATAAATTTAAAAGTAAATCGATAACTTTTCTTTATTTTTTAATCACACATTCTCCAACTTTTTACTATTTCAAAATGTTATTTTCTTGAAAAAATGGAGCACAAAGGAGGGCTGAATCAAACGTGGGCTGAAACAAACGTTTGACTAGATAGAGCTTTTTTCAAATTTATGCACTTTTCTTGTCCCTGATTTGACTCACCTATATGTATATAAATCATTACACAGTAACTTTGGATGTCGGTTTTCAACAAATGAAAGTTATATTTTTTTTCTAGCAAACCAAAATAGACCTTGTACTATTCTATTAATAAGAATATTGTTTTATGTAAATCATTAAATTGTAAAAATTGACTAGTTGAAACGTATGGTTCAAAGTTCGATTCCTTCCGAATTGGTCAACTTCTTCCTTACTAAATGATTAATTCATTTATTTAATAATAAAGTAACACTAATTGCTAACTTTTAAAATAAAGCACCATATTGACTAAACAAGAATATCCTATGGTACAAAACTTGTTAACTGATAAACTCTATCTAATCTTTATATATATATAACGGCATTTAGTAAACAACATTATAAAACTTCACAAATATATCGAGCCCTATTTCATAAAACTCAAATTTCACGCGAATAAAATAATTATGCACGTAANTTGACTAAACAAGAATATCCTATGGTACAAAACTTGTTAACTGATAAACTCTATCTAATCTTTATATATATATAACGGCATTTAGTAAACAACATTATAAAACTTCACAAATATATCGAGCCCTATTTCATAAAACTCAAATTTCACGCGAATAAAATAATTATGCACGTAAACTCTTCTTTAATTTTTAAGCATTCATTCTCCAAGAATTAGATTAGGTATAACATTCTAAACATATATCTAATTAATATGTATTCTTAATGTTTTCAACGCCTCTATAGTAGACAAGTTGCTGATGCATAAAGTAGCTACCAAATCATTTAATTAAGAAATCTAAAACCTTCCTTCACCACTCATTTTGTGTAAGTTTAGTTCCAATGACAGGTTTCATCTTATCTTTTCCAAAAAAGAGCTTCATACGTTTATAGGATAACTTCAGAATGATCATTCATTTAGTTTAGAAATCAACTTTCAACTTATTTCTACACAATAGAATTAGATATAAGCCCTGTTTGGTATACATTTTTAGTTTCATTCTTATTATTCTACTCATTTTCAACCACACATTCTTCAATAAAATAATATTTTCTATCACATCAATAATTTTTCATTATTTTTCAACCACAAATTCTATATCAATCTACTATTCCGGAATACATTCTTTCAAAATAATATATCTCAAACACACCCATAATGTTAAATTAACTGACCAAGATAGAAAGAATCAAAGAAAATGGGCTGCCAACTATGAATGACAAAATACGAGTGAATTGGGATAGGGATAGAGAACGTGATCATCGCTCCGTATATGCACCGATTCCTGTATTTAATTTTAAATTTTAAAGCGTGTTTGAAACATAACTAAATAAAAAAGTGCGGCGCTAAATTGAAAAAAATCACGTATCGAAAATTCGTGGTGGGCATGGAGAGAATCTTTCCGTCCAACTCCATTGTCATTTCTACCGTCAACACATGACGAGTGATGTAGTATATGCTGAGCTGACAGCCGTAGTGTGAATGTTCGATTTCTGCCTCTTACAAGGTATGAAATTGGACTCTTTGTGGTCATCAGTATGACAAGTCTTGTACCTTGACTTGTTTAGGCACATCTCGTGATTTATCACCTCCACAATGCCTTAGGAACTAGGTGGTGGGAACTCTCGAGGTTGGGGTTCAAAAAAAAATTTTTTTTAAATAAAATTTTACAAAATAATCAATCTGCATATACGCCCACAAAAGAACAAAAGCCAAAGACACTGAACTTTTATGATAGACAGTGAAAGGGACACGTCATGCCCCATACAAATACAAAGCCCACCCTGTCCTTTTCATTGCCCAAACGGCCCTCTGTATAATCCACAAATTTTCTCGGCATTAAAAATTTAATTTCCAGTATATTCATTACCTTTATCACTTGGCAGCCTTTCGTCTCTTTCCCGTGAAAGAAAACTAAAAAGGAACTTCAAATACGTCGCCGTCGTGGATTTCCATTTTCGTCTAGAATATCCCGAAATTCTTGCATCTCTGGTAACTAATTTATGGCTATTTTTCAGTTTCCTCTATTTTCGGCAATTTATTTATTATATACGATAAATGATAAACATGTATGAATGAGTATATATTTTTTTAAAATGTTTTGAGCAGTGTAGAAGAGATCGAGAAGAATTATCGAAAATTGTTTATACCAGTGGAGAAAGGAATGGTGGGAGAGGAGGGGAATGTTGGGAAGAAAGTGATTGTAGGAGTGTGTGTAATGGAAAAGAAGGTGAAATGCGGCTCCGAGGTTCTCCCTTTTTGTCTCAATTTTCACAGTCACAAAACCATGCACAGTTTGTGTAGTGTTGCGTAACACGGTGTTATTTAGTTCCGACTCTCATTCATTTGTTTTGTTTTTCTTTTTCCTTTGCTTTTTGGTTTTGTTGTGGTTTCAACAGGTTTTTTCGGCGCCGATGTTACAGATTTTAGACAGATTGCAGGCATTCGGAGAATTTGAGGTACTGTGTTTGGGCGTTCACAGTGAATCTAAACTGAGGGGAAAGTTAATAAAATGGTTTCTCGTAGATTAATTAATTTACCATAGTAAAATGGAAAATATTAGCTATATTATTTGCATGCCTCTTCAAATTTATTTGATGAATATCTGTTCTACAATGTGTAGATTATTCATTTTGGGGACAAGGTTATACTCGAGGAACCCATAGAGAGGTAAAATCATTATAATTCTAATATATTTCTAGCGTTTCATTGGTTCTTTAAGAGCTATTAATATATCAAAAATACTACAATGTTTTTCACTCCATGTGGTGTAATGTTGCAGCTGGCCAATATGCGAATGCTTGATTGGCTTCTATTCTAGTGGCTATCCTTTAAAGAAGGCTGAAGCATATGCTCAATTAAGAAAGTATGAAACACATCTAGATGCTTCTCAAGTTTACATTGCAGAGCTATTCCTGTATTCTAATACTGCTAGTCTTATTAGAAATGAGTTTATAGTATAACCTAGTGTTGGAATGTAATTGTTTTTTTCTTTCCATTTCAAGTGCAAGGAATTATATCACGGGCATGATTGTACTCTGATTTCTATTTTATATTGTGCTTCAGTTGAAATTTTAGCACATCTTAATACTGCAAATTTTACTTACCTTATGTTTGAGCCCCATTTTTGCTTGAAAATGAGTTTTGTAATAGTGAATTTTTAAAAAATGTTTGGTTAAAAAGTAGAAAATGATTTTGGGTTTACGTGCAAAATATTTTATCGTGAGAATGTGTAGTTGGAAATGAATTTGAAAAAAAAAAAAAAAAAACGAGTTTTTGGATAATGGGGGATCAAACGGGCATAAATCCAACTTTTCAGATTTTGTTCAGTTTCAGATATCATCACAGTGTTGCCAGTCCTTGGCAAAGTGGAAGTCCCTTTTTTTATGATATTTAAAATTTAAGGGGGCGATGTTTTATTGGTATTATAGGTAAATTTGCTAGAGTAAAGAATTTTAATGTGTGAAAATATATGTGGCTCTTCACCATAATGAATAAATTTTGAGGAAATTGTTTATGGCAGCGTAACAAATGTTCAGAATGTGGGGGCATCAATAGAATTGGACGAAATAAAAAATGATTATATGCCTTTCTCGGTTTAAGAATGACAATCACGATTCTAATCAATGTTAATATATGCAAACTTGGAAGTATAGTTGGGCTTGGGTCATTTTCTAGATTTGGTATTTCCATTCCCTGTTGATGGATTCCTATTGTTTATTTATTCAGGTTGAAATGATAAAAAATCTGATGACCGTGTTGACATTTATAAAGTTGTTGATTGGAATCTGATATCTTATTCTTCTTCTTCTCAATATTATTTCGTAAACAGATAATGTAGAATATCCATTGACATTTGCAGTCCTTGAAGAAGGAAGTTATCACTTATAATGCTCTGTTGATTTCTTTGTTTTAGGCCTTTCCTTGTAAATGAATTGGCGTCACAACACCTTCTTCATGATCGAAGAGAAGTGTATGAGGTTTGCATTTGGTTTTCTAAAGAAATCTGAGATATACCTACACTTTGATTGACTCTATATACTCTACTTTTTAGATGTGAAAACACTTTCAAATGAATAAATAAGTAGAGAAGCTTATAATGTGCAACCGTGCAAGTTCACAATGAATTTGTTAGCAGTTTCTTTTTCTTAGCTCCAGATTGATCCACATTAAAATTTACATTCTCATTCTTCTACTCATTTTCAACCCCACATTCTTCAATAAAATAATATTTTTCACCACATCAATAACTGTTCTTTCATTTTCAACCACACATTCTCCATCAATCTACTATTCCAAAATACATTCTTCTAAAATAATGTGGCTCAAACACATCCTTGCTGTTTTTAATAGGTGAAACATATTTTCTTAATGGCACCATATAGGGGTGCCATGCTTCTAGAACCAATCTTCTGAAATTTGTCTTATTAAGCCTAATTCGTTTGTCTCGTTTAAAATTCCATTTGGATTCTTCTGATCTTGTTATGAGACACTTTCTCTACCCAACCCACTCTCAAAAGTTTTAAGATCTGAAGGACTAATATGGAAGCAATAGTTTAGTATCAATTGTCTAATCTAGTCAATTTCATCCCACACAAGAAGGAATTCTTCTAAGGCTGTACTTGAAAGTGCACATGAAAGAAAATGTAAACTAAATAAGTAAAGTGAAAGCACTTGCCTTATGTTTAGCTGTATTGGATTTGGTGAAAGGCTAAAGGGAAGAGTTTCTTCGTTTTCTTTTAATATTCCTGCTCTCTCCTCCTTCATGCATTTCACTTTTTAGTTTCTTGGTGCCCTATTTTTATCTATAACCCTGGACTTCAATTTTTTTTACCCCTGATTAACAACATTTATGTATTGGTAAAGTTCAAGTATGTGTGGTTTTCAAAGGATGAACTTGATGATACTAGTTATTGTTTCTCCTTTCACCTATCGTGATAAGTATTCCTTTGTGCTTTTCTACATATTTTTTAGTTTGTGGTTCTTATTCGGTGATATTTTCAGCGGCTTGAAATGTATGGAATTCCTGTTCCAAGATACGCCCTTGTTAACAGAGAAATTCCTTATCAAGACCTGGATTATTTTGTCGAGGAGGAGGATTATGTTGAGGTTCATGGGCATCGATTCTGGAAGCCTTTTGTGGAGAAGCCCATTCATGGTAACATATATTCTGAATATTGTAGATCAATTCTCTGCGTTTGCCAATTCAGGTTATAATGTATGACCAATATAATTTGGTCTGGTCTTCTTAACCACTGCACTTTGAATTGCTTTTATTTGTTCACAATTTTGGATATTGAATCCTATCGAACCAACCTCTCTAAACATCTCATTTTAGTGCCCAATTTCCTCTGGACCTGAAGTTGTTGACTCTAGTGGCAGTGTGTATGGTTACTGTGTACTATATTGTGCAAATGCATGCCAACTCTCATTTTTCATCTTATGAAGGTGATGATCACAGTATAATGATATATTACCCCAGTTCAGCTGGTGGGGGAATGAAGGAACTGTTCCGGAAGGTGAGTCTGTAATATATTTTTCTAATTAAGTTCATTTTATGCTCAATTGCATGTGTACATTTTCATCTCCCAGCCCACCTCACGTCTTTTTGAGACACTTTAATGCTTCATGTGAGGATTGCAGATTGCAAATAACAAAAAAAAAAAAAAANCTATCGGTGCCCAGTTTCTGTTCGATAGACAAATGTTTGCATTCATACTAATGATATTTTTTTTCTTTTCTATTTTTTAAGATTCTAAGTGTAAACACATTTTTTATTATTTGAGAACATGAAAGGCACGCGCTCCATGCTTTGGAACTCTCGCTTCATTGCCCGTTAAAAAATCTGACCTTCACCTCTCACCTTCAAACAAGCTGCTTGACTTACAATGAGATTTTCGTTATTTGAAATTGTTGATAGTCCATGTCTCTTTTTATTTTATTGCTGGTTTTCACTGCTGTACTTTTTGCACATTACAAAAACATGTCCTTTGACATCTTTATCAGGTTGGTAATCGGTCAAGTGAATTTCGTCCGGAGGTTAGAAGAGTGAGGCGTGAAGGGTCTTATATATACGAGGAATTTATGCCCACTGGAGGAACGGATGTGAAGGTTGTTTAATCAGCTTCACTAGTTTTTAGGGAACATGTCTTTATAATTTTTCTATCTTTTCAGTGAGCAAATATTGTAAACCTACATACATGCATATGTACATACATACATGGCTGATCTCTTAAGCACCGGTGCTTAGCTTAGCTTAGCTTATGCTGAGCACTCATGTGACATGGTGCTTAGCTTTTCCGATTTAGGAGATCAATTCCGTATGTGTGTGTATGTGTATGGAAGTTTCTATGTTGGACATTCTATTCTTGAGTTATGAGGATATTATTAATTTTTCGAACAACTTATAATGTTGCTCAACTTTATCTGATTCAAGTTTTTGTTTCCCTGTGCTCTTGGGGATTTATAATTTCCCTTCTTATACTGCACACTGGGTTGTTATGGTCATACTTTTTAGAGCTTCAGGGCACAGTATTCTTTGTCCCCTATATGTTGGTTTCTTTCAAGGTTGTTAGTTTATACTTTGATAGTTTCAGTGAAAGAAATTTAACTTTTTAACCTTTTAGCACATAAATCACTTGAAATATTTTGGTGTAGATATATGTGGAAGCTCTTATTGAAATTTCTATTCTTGAGCCTATGAGAAATTTAAATCTAACCGTAAATTACATGTGCTGCTGGAGGTCATTGATTTCAAGTTTGTGTTCTCTTTGCCCTTAAAACACAGAGAAATGCTTGGCTTTATTTATAGCAGCTACTGAATCTGAACCTTGGATAGAGATTCTATGTTTTCTTAGGGTTATGCTTTCCTGTTTCAAATTAGACTGATGTCTTGTTTGTCCCCTTCTCCTTAGTGCTCATCTCCCTTGCTGGGGAAGAAAAACCCCGGGACAAACAAAAAGGAGAGAGAAGAAAATCTTTCTTCTAAGATTTTGTATATTTAATATTGGGTCATGTGTTGTGTTCAACACTGTGGACAAACATTCTCTTTTGCATTTGATAACTAAAAGCCATTTGAACTCCTTGTTCTACTTAGGTGTATACAGTGGGCCCCGAGTATGCACATGCAGAAGCAAGAAAATCTCCTGTTGTTGATGGAGTTGTTATGAGAAATACTGATGGTAAAGAAGTAAGTAATTTTTCCGTATGGATCTTGATAATTTGATTTTTATATCATGTATTTGGGTTTCCCCACCTTTAGGAAATAAAATTTCAAAGTGAAAATGCTGTTTTATGGAGTTTGTGTTATGTTCCTGGAAGTATGATTTTCGAATTCTGTGCAGCATTATGCAGAGTTGGGTATGGGTGGATATATTATTTTCTGTTAAATCTTAGGGACTTTCAAATATAATTTCTTTGTGCCTGCTACCCAATTCCCTTCCCCCTTTCAGATCCTGGAGGGGAAAAGTTGTTGAAAGGTCAACATTTCATGCTTCTTTTATTTGTAAGTTTCGTACCTTGGCATACGACCCTGGTTTTTGAACTTGCTCGTGTGAACCTCTCCACTCTTTCGCTTATAGACTCCTACAACGAACTCTGCTTAATCTCTACCATCACATGTTTAGTGCGGGGCAGATTATTTTCTGCTTATCACATAGGTGCATTACCAGCACTAGTTATCAGTTGTAATTCTTGCTTCATTTTTTTGAAGATACTTATCTTCGGGTTGGAACTTTTTCAGGTTAGGTACCCTGTTTTACTTACTCCTGCTGAGAAGCAGATGGCAAGAGAGGTGTGCATTGCGTTTAGGCAAGCAGTAAGTCACTTTGAGCCTGTAAAAATTATGTTCCTCCTTCCATGTCATATGTTTATTTGTGTGTGGAAATTTTGTCAGCCACTGGTGCATGGTAATTCATTGTCATCTATGTCCATTCCGTAATATATCAGTGATTGAGCTCTTGCTATCTCCATTTCTCTCTCTTCCCTTCTGCCACGCCTGTATCACGGCAATTTGTCTTCTTTTCAAAGATCACTTAAATTTTAGATGAGCTGATTTTTAAAAAATAAACTTGTATAGTCAAAATCATTTCAGCGAACTCCTTTGCTTGAATATATGGTTTTCGATTATGTCATGATACTGCTTCCTCTCATTTATTGACATCAACCACTTATAGTCGGATTGTCCATTTTATTGTTTCTCTAGGTGCTATATAGCATCTAGAAGTTCATTATAAGAGACTTGTTATCAACTTTCTTCTTCACATAAAAAATGAAAAATCAAAAGAAGGCTGGTTTAACATTTTCTCTCTCACTGTTACATCAGGTTTGTGGCTTTGATCTCTTGCGCTGTGAGGGGCGTTCCTATGTTTGTGACGTGAATGGATGGAGTTTTGTTAAGAACTCTTACAAGTAATGCTATTTGTCTGCACCTCTCTTAGTTCTTTATTGGCTCGCTCTCTCATTTCTCTCTCACCGTCACCCACCCACATTCACTCGCTATCTTGTTCTAATTGAATTAGTTCATTAACAGTAATTTGGAATCATTCAAATGTTTATAATGCACTATTATTTTAAAAATATTAATTTGTCCACCTCACTTCATTTTATTTTGGGAATGAATAGGAAGTTGATTACTAGAACTTAATTGTCTTTCTTGCAAGGCTATGTATCACTCAAACAATCTGATCTAATTTTGACTCCATAAAATTTTCAATTTAATTTGTTTATGCTGGCTTATAGCAAAGGAGAAAATATTGATCCGGAAGGTCATCGAATCCATGCCCATGCTCTTGCATTTAAGATTTAAATGAAGTCATCTTGTCTATGAGTTGAAGGATGTGCATTACTGTAATATTATGCAACAACACTAGAACACGTGAAGCCAGAATTAAAGATCATTTCTATCTACATTCTTATCAACTTAATCTCCTGAATTTTTGTGTTTTTGCTTTTGAATACTAGTTATTGAATGCAGGTATTATGATGATGCTGCTTGTGTATTGAGGAAGATGTTTCTTGAGGCAAAAGCCCCACATCTTTCGTCAACAATTCCCCCAACTTTACCATGGAAGGTTAATGAGCCAGCTCAGCCTTCTGAAGGACTAACACGTCAGGGAAGTGGTATAATTGGCACATTTGGTCAATCAGAAGAGCTACGTTGTGTTATTACTGTTATTCGTCAGTAAGATATGTATCCCTTTATCTCCTTTCCCCAGTTTATTATGCATAATTTGTTGTCCCTCATGATTACGTTATCTGTTGGACAGTGGCGATAGAACTCCAAAACAGAAAGTGAAGTTGAAAGTTACCGAGGAGAGGCTTTTGAATTTGATGTTAAAATATAATGGAGGAAGACCTAGAGCAGAGGTGTTTATTGGTTAATTCTTATTATTTCCTGATTTATATGATTATGTTTCCCAAATCTTGTACTAGAAAATAATATAACATTTTATATTCTTCTTTTATCTCCTCATGTAGACAAAGCTGAAAAGTGCTGTTCAATTGCAAGATCTTTTGGATGCTACACGAATTTTAGTACCACGTACTAGGTATGTGAACAGTATTGTTCTTTGTTTAGTTTCTTAGTGTAATCTTGATTCATTAATATGCAACTCATTCTCCGCCATTATCAACTTTGTAAATTCATATACTTGAGACGAGCAGTTTATTGAATATTTTTCGGTCATGGTTGATAGAAATGGTGCAAATTTTTGGCAATTTAATATGCTGGCTGCTAAACAATCCACAGCTTCAAGCCAAGAAGCGGTTGCTTCTTCTGCTATATTTAACTTCTAAGACATGTTGAGTTTTTAAAATCTGATGAAGTCGCTAAGTCATTCAAAAGAAGCCAAAGCTTTTTGGGTTTTGTAATAGTGATTTTTGGGAGAATGTGTAGTTAAAAAGTTGGAAAAGTTTTGGGTTTATGTGTAAAATTATTTTATTGGAATAATTTATGGTTGAAAATGAGTTTGGGGGAAAATGAGTTTTTATATAATGGGGCTCAGACACTGGCTTAATTTCATGTTGGCACCAGAAACTCCTTTTCTGATGCTATAGAATATCAATCCAAAATTGCTGACCGCTGGAAAAAAATTCTAGTATGAATTATTGCACCTGTGAGTTGTGAGTGGTCATCGGAATGATGGAAAAATTGTTATTGATGCTGGGTTGATATATAAAACAGAAAACATGTATAATGAACTTATTTAGAATATTGCACAATGTAGATGCACTCGCATGGTTTAAATACTTTCAATGCAAGAGCTATATTTTTCCATTGTAATCATGATTTCTTATATTTTTTGATGTCTTGTCAAATCTCTATATTTATAGGATATTCGATTCATGGTTAAAAGTGCAAAATCCTTATATTGTTTGTCTTTTGAGTTTTACTTAAGGTGCATCTGAACTAACTGCATGATTTAATACCATTTAGACCTGGTCGGGAAAGTGATAGTGAAGCGGAGGACTTTGAGCATGCTGAAAAACTTCGCCAAGTGAAGGCAGTGCTTGAGGAGGTCGTTTTAAATGCTTTATATTGTGAATTTCATGATATTCTCCATTTATTATTGTGGGTAACAATATTAAAGTAGTTCATTTTCAGTTAACAATATCTCATCTTTAATTAGGTTTAAGGATCCAAGTTTAACTCGGAAATTTAGCTCCTGTTTTGCGCCCATTGTTTGAAACTCATTTTCAACTATACATTTCATTGTACCCACAACTTTTATCAACTTTCAACCACTCTTCGTCAACTTTTATAAAAATATACTAAAAATCTGTTTTTTAGCTAAAACAAAGAGGGGCTTAATTGCAAAGCAAAAACTTTGGGACAAATCATAATTAAAATTATATTTGGAAATAAGGGAGGAAATTTAGCAATCATTTATCTTTTATTTTTCAAATTTTAAGTTGTGTCACCGAGGTTTCTCTCTCGAGATATATAGGGTTTATAGGTATTTAACTATAGTTCATTGAGTATTTAACCTAAAATGTTGCCAGAGGGCATGATAAATGAATAAGCTCGGGTTTGAAGAATTACAGTGGGATTTGCTGAAATTGTTTGATTTTCTTATGTGAACTTTCTTCCAATCTGTGCATTCATCTCTTTTCCTGCTGGCCCTGGTAAAACAGAGAAGTGGCCGTGGACAAGATCTTCAACTATCTTGTTTTATGGTTTGATTAAGTTGTCTGCCCCATTTTCCTTGTTAACCATCTTCTCAATCACCAATGTTGAGAGTATGCCCTCTATTTTCCTTATTAGCCATCCTTTAAATCACCGAGTGAAATCAGCAACCAACTGATTTCAACATGATCTAGTTCTCATTTAAAAGAATTTTTAAATTTCTATTATCTTTTTTTCTATAGTGATAATCTTCATTATTTTGTGGAGTTTGGAGATTTTTTTGGCTATTAGGTTTTGACGGATGCCTGTGCATTCATTTGGGACTCTCAACTGTATCTCACTATTTCTAGTTCTTTTTCCCATTGTTAAATTCGACAGACCATTGATTTTGTAGTATACGTTGTATCTCTTATGGACTTTACATGCACCCCAAAACTACAGTTCTCCTTGTCTACTCTGTTTAGAACTATAAATTCACAAGTCAAATTCTGATATTAGTAAGAAAATGTTCTGAAGTACCTTATTACATGGGTAAAAAAGGGGGAGGGGGGGAATCCGTTTTTCTGTGGATCTCTGACTTTATGAATAATGAGGTCATGTAAGATTTATATATAGAACAAAAGAATTGTGAAAAAAATTGAAAGAAATCTACTTTTTAGCTCACTGTATTAGGTTATTAATGCTTTGGTGTCCAGGGTGGGCATTTCTCGGGCATTTATCGGAAGGTCCAACTTAAGCCATTAAAGTGGGTTAAAGTTGTAAAAAGTAATGGTGAATGTGAAGAAGAGCGGCCTACTGAAGCCCTGATGGTTCTTAAATACGGTGGTGTTCTTACCCATGCTGGAAGAAAGCAGGTGACGACTATGTTGTATGACACATGTATTCTGAATTTATTTGCTCCAACAGTGTGCTATTGGATTTGTGGTTGTCATTGTTTTGAGAGAACAGTGTAGCCTATATAGAAAATGTATGCTGTCAAAACATTTTTCTTCCCTTTACTGTGCTTGCCAACTTTCTTGCAGGCTGAAGAACTTGGTAGATATTTCCGGAACAATATGTATCCAGGTTAGCTGTTTGGTGTTATAGTCCAGTTCTGGCTACGGACTACTGGGTTTTTGTTAATAGTTCCTTCTCTGCTAATGTTTGCGTACATATTCTTTAGATTGCTAGGATGATCACATTTGTATTTACATCTTAAGAAAGCTTGTTTGTTGTCACATGGAAGTGACTGTTACATTTGAATTTGGAGGGGCAATCAAAATATTTGATGAACCTTAGCTGGTACGCCCAACCCCAACTTGCTACTTTGTGCAAGTTTTCTTTATGTTTAGGGTATTATGTGTCTCAGGTGAAGGTACTGGCCTGCTTCGACTCCACAGTACATATCGCCATGACTTGAAAATTTATAGCTCAGATGAGGGCCGTGTACAGGTTAGCCCGAGTATGATTGGCATATTCAATAAACAAATTTTTATCTCCGCAAATTTAATCGGTTTAGTGTTGTTTGACTTATCCGAGTTCCCCCTCTACCTCCCTCACTCCAATTTTGACATACTCCCTACCAACTCATGATTGCTGAACTTCAGTTACAATGTTGTTAGTGATATATGTTGTTGATTTATTAATTACTGGCAGATGTCAGCAGCTGCATTCGCCAAAGGACTTCTTGACTTGGAAGGACCATTGACACCAATCTTGGTCAGTAATACAGATATCTGGTTGGAATTGCTCTGAACTTTCCCTTTATGGCTGAAATCACTCTCATATCTTTCTGTATTTCTGAAGGTTTCGCTTGTTAGCAAGGATTCCTCTATGTTGGATGGACTTGACAATGCCAGCATTGAGATGGAAGAGGCTAAGGTTTGTCTTTTTATCTGCTATTTTCTTTTATGCTATTTGAAGTTTGAAGACGTTGCTAGGTTGGAGAACTGATGATTTGCATTTCGGTATGACTCAGATGGGCATCTTGATTGAATCATTTCACTGCAGCATAAATTATTATACCTGAACTATATAAACATATTTTTCTTTTCTCCTCTTATCCTCGTGTCTTACGGATTTCATCAGAACTACGTATAGTACTATAAGCTTATTTTTTGTCAATTTATGTTATGCCAATCACATGCATTTCTCATAATCAATTTTATTTTTGGTCAAGACCTTTTTGTTCATGATGTTTTCTAGTACATTCAAATAAAGATGTCTGGGCAATGGAAAAATTAAGTGCTGTTATGGTCCAAGTTTGATATATTATTTTTGGTCATTTTTGAAGCCCATTATAGATTGTGTTATTCAGCAAAAGGAAGTGAACCAAAGAACTTAAACCATCAGATACAAATCGTCGGCTCATAGTTGAGCTCAGTAGATGAAGTGTTCAATATAGAAAATTCATAAATAGGCTTGCTTTATTGATGTGTGAAGAAAGGGATTAGTATCAATTCCAATGAATGTCTTAAGGACTGTGAACATCAAAGTCAAGCTCAGGTGCATGGGGCATGATTAGCTGGATTGAGTATATAGTTTCACTGGGTAAGCTTATCAGTTAGGAGCAGTTGCATAGATGGCATACATTCAACTTGATAAATGTAGTGCTGAGACAGATTTTTATTATCGTGGTTATGTCTTTCATGCGCTACTTATCCCAGACCTCATAAGAAAATCCACGAAATTACATATAGGAAACTTGTGAAATTTCAGAGGTGAATCTTAATCTCCCTGCATTTTCCACATTTGAGTATTATTGAAGTGATAACTTGAATTAAGTTACTCTGAACTCTCGGATTCGTACTTAGTCAGAATGGAAAAGAATTTCTTGGAATCTTGCATATTTTATTTTCTTACAATATGTTTTTTGTTTACTTTTGCCCAGGCTAGGTTAAATGAGATTATAACTTCTGGGGCAAAAGCTATTAGTAGCTGTGGTTTTCCAGAAAGACCTTGGATGGTTGATGGGGCTGGACTTCCTCCAAAAGCATCTGGACTTCTTCCCAAATTGGTAAAAAAGTTATAGTGTCCTGAATTAGTTGTTATCTGTCCGCTGTATTCTATTAGTTTGAGCCATTTTCAAGTTTTGTTCTTTGAATTCCCCAATTTCAATATAAAGTTATGTAATCCTTTTTAATATGTTTGTCATCAATATCACAATTAGATGAAATTGACCAAGAAGGTTACCGAACAAGTACGAAATCTGGCCAAAGATGAAGATGAGGAACTGGCTGAAACCAGCTCATATGATGTGATTCCTCCATACGATCAAGCTAAAGCCCTAGGTAAGACAAATATAGATGTTGACCGGATTGCCGCTGGATTACCTTGTGGTAGTGAGGGATTTCTTCTCATGTATGCTCGGTGGAGAAAACTTGAGAGAGATTTGTATAACGAACGCAAAGAGTAAGTCTTCCGTGTCCTTATAAGGGTGCCATAACGTTAGAGGAGATTTTCTCTGATGACGTTTTCCTTTTTTACCCTGATAAAATATAATTGTTGCAATCCATATTAAATGGGTTTGGCTGGTGTATCCATATTTCGGGAATTTGACTAGCATAGTGCTCCATTGCAGGCGGTTTGATATAACACAAATTCCAGACGTTTACGACTCCTGCAAGTAAGAAATCTACTCGAGCTTGTTTAACAAAACCATTTTCTGTGTTTCTTAATCATGTCTATTAATTAGTTCTCAACACCCATTGTGAAAATGTTTGTTACACTGAAGGAATAATGTAGTGATGATCTTGTAAAATGAATTGTAATTTTGTACATGTAGCTATTTATTTCCTTCCGCTTCTTCTGGATTGCATTGGGCTGTTGTGATAGGGAAGATATACACCCTTTCATGTGGTATTTACTTCTGTTAGGACAGGCCATTTAGGAAAAAAAAAAAAGAATTATGAACGTGAAGTTAGTTGACCTTGGAATATAGAGCTAGTGGGACTTGAGTGACTTACTGTTTGGAAAGATCTTGTAGCTTGACTTCTATTTAGCTGCACCTTTGCAAAGAGCTGAACTGTGAATCCGAAAAGTAAAATTGATTTTGCTGCATCTTTTTCACTGAAGTTAAGATACAGGAACTTGGCTTTTCATTTATCTTTATCATCATTGATTTACTAACAAGGCCAGATCATTCCTGCTGCTACGGCTGTAATATATTTTTTTTCATGATATATGACAGATATGACCTCCTGCACAATGCACATCTAAATCTTGAAGGCTTAGATGAGCTGTTCAAAGTTGCTCAGGTATTAAAATAGCCAAATGTTGCTATGATTATTCTGCTTAAATTATCCTCCCCCATAGATGAAAAGGGAAGAGTTTTCCCCTCTCCTTTTTCAGATGCTCAAGACCCTTTAGATGTTACAACCTCGTTAACTTTCCTGCAATAGCACTGATATGATTGATGTTAGTCTAAGAAACATGTTACAGCAGTATTCACATTTTCTACATTTCTCAAGTTCTAAGTTAAATTTTAAATGCTATCTCTTTGAGTTCAAATAGGGGAGAGAGAGACTTCGTTTGAGATGGTGTGTGTTAGGAAGTTGTGCTAAGTTATATATATCAAGTAAATAATTGAAAAAGACTTCAGAGGATGTATAGAGATTGCAGGTGGCTTGGGGATCATGCCGACACTTGCTTGGATTGCATGTATGTTGATTATTTTTGAGTTATGGGATGTCATCATTATCCGTCTAAACCTGTTTTCTTTCAGTTACTTGCGGATGGCGTTATTCCAAATGAGTATGGAATAAATCCTAAGCAGAAATTAATGATTGGATCGAAGGTAAACTAATTACTACTTATTGATCTTATTTCAGTATGTTCTATCAGTTGTTAGGGATTCTTAGTTTAAACAATTTCATTGTAGCACCTCAAGTATATAAAAAATCCATGAGCTCAAAGCCAATTATTGTATTTTCTGGAGCATGAACTTAGTGGGATCTAGATCGTCCAGCCTGCTAGACAAAATGCTGAAACTATATTCACCATTTTTTACTTCGTTATTGGATTGAAGATTGACATGTCAGTTTATGGGAGGTGTTTTTTTATCTACGATCTCTGGTGATAAATCCATTCCAATGACGAATTTGGCTCAAAATGAAATTCTTAGTAGAATTCAGCATAGTTTCATATTTACCTTATGAGGTGCTGGCTGTCACGTTGATTGTTACTGCTGTGGAGGTTTTGTATTGGTGAAGTTTACTGTGGTTACATGTGACCATCTTGTCTGATGGTGATAAAGTCTCTAGCTATAGAGAGATGTTCTTCTCAACACATACCTATAGATTTTTAATAACGTATTTTAGCATTTTATTAGCGTCATAATCATTAGAAGCCAAGTGCTGACATCATCCATCATAATAAAATTTCTCTTTGTGGAATTTCAGATTGCCCGTCGTTTGTTGGGAAAATTATTGATTGATCTGAGAAATACTCGTGAAGAAGCTATCAGTGTTGCTGAATTGAAGGGTAATCAGGAGTATACTACAAAACCCTCTGGAACTGGGAAGGAAGATACGGATTATCATTCAAAGTCTAACACAATGGGCGAAGGCACGAGAAGGACAAGTTTTACCAGTGAAAAGGGAATGGATCAAGATGACGATGAAGATAAGGAAACTAAATATCGTTTAGATCCAAAGTAAATATAATGATAGCTTCTTTTTTTGTGTGCAGGGACATATATTCATCATCTAATTTATTCAAAGTTAAGATGGCCATGATGTTCTTATTTAATTTTGACTGAGCAAAAAGAAGATATCACAATAAATGTATAAAATTAAGATGTGTTCCTTCTCACTTGATGTTTTACTACTTTCTGTCAGATATGCAAATGTAAAAACCCCAGAACGTCACGTCCGGACACGCCTATACTTTACGTCGGTGAGTACATTTTGGTCTCTACTTCACCATGTTTTCTTTTCCTGGTTCCACTCTGGACCTTAAACATTAAGAGAGATTAGAAATTGCTGACAATTTGGAGTTCATGTTTGTTTAAGCTCCCCTTTAAACCCTACAAAAGTCAAAAAGTATACCAGGTTCAGTTTTTCCCCTGTTGAGAGTTGCCTTTTGTGTTTGTCATTCTGATATACTATGAAACTTCACATTTATAATAGATTATTGAAGTTCTTTATCTCAGATTGATATTTGTGAATTTTATTATTTGCATGTTCTTCAGATTAAGTGAGCTCTATAAATTTCAAATGACAGGAATCTCATATCCATTCCTTGATGAATGTTCTTCGATATTGCAACCTGGATGAATCTCTTCAAGGAGAAGATAGCCTTGTTTGTGATAATGCTTTGGAGCGTCTGTGTAAAACAAAGGAGCTTGATTACATGAGTTACATCGTGTTTAGGATGTTTGAGAACACAGAGGTTGGTACTTGTGTTCAAATGTTTTTCCATCTCTCTTTGTGCTAAACAAATAAGATTGAATGGGATATTTTTGCTTCTTCTCTAAAGTTTGTTCATCATTTTCTCATATATGCTAATTCTTGAAAAATACAACTCTATACGGCATTTCATGCCATGACCAAATTTTAACTTGCGACATTAAATATGCCCTGTTAGTTGCGCTAACTTGGACGGTTTTCATGATTGTAACTTCCAGGATTCTTCAATGAAGTATCACTTGATTTTCTATTAATTTGAAATGTGGTGTGCGATATTCAAATATAATTTTCAATGTTCTCATCAAATAACATTTTGGTACTGTCTCACTCAACTTAATGGCGCTGATTCAAATGTCCTCTAATAAGTTGTGCTTGCAGAACTGAAGAAAGGTTTTCATTATGCAACACAATACAGTACTAAAAAGAGAAATATATTAAGAGCACAAAATATACACAAGAGTTTGATTCTAAATTATTTAAAGCTAGTTTATGTTCTTCAGACTTGTTATATTTTTAATTTTTCATTTTCCATGCTTTTTTATCCAGTAAATTTCCACAGACAAAAAGCATCGTCAGTAAATGTGTTCTGTATGTGTTCATCATCTAATACCTGACATTCACCTTTCTTGGCTAAATATCTAAAACTGATTGCAGGTGGCTTTAGAAGATCCAAAAAGGTTTCGCATAGAAATGACTTTTAGCCGCGGTGCAGATTTATCGCCTTTGAAGGTAACCTTGAATTTAGATGTGATTTGAAATATCTCTTTGGCCTGCAATTGTGTCCAGCAGCACAAGGTTATATTTTAAAACTTTTTTACTGTTAGTTGCTTGACCAAGTGCCCAAATGCATACAATTGTCCAATTTCAAGCTACTACCATTGCAACACGCATTAATTTATTTAAATTATTTAGAGCATGTTTGAGAAGTGATTATAATTTAATAGAACCAGACTTCATAGACCCACAACTATTACTCAATTGTTAACCACACATTCTATATGATCCACAACTTATTATCACTTAAATTTTAATTTAATCACTATATAAACATGCACTTAATCTTGAATAATTAAATTGAAATAATTATGTTCTTTTGTGAGACTGCATGTTTATATGGTAAAGTCCAAATTTTTTGGCTCACTTGGCAGAGAGATGATAGTGAAGCAGCTTCATTGCATCAAGAGCACACACTGCCAATAA
The DNA here is from genome assembly GCA_903798385.1 of Fraxinus cuspidata. Lineage (NCBI taxonomy): Eukaryota > Viridiplantae > Streptophyta > Magnoliopsida > Lamiales > Oleaceae > Fraxinus > Fraxinus cuspidata. Next base: position 3,909 of record CAIGRP010092957.1, on the reverse strand, counting down.
TGGGTCCTGAGAGGCTGCAAGAAGTAGGATCATATTTAACTTTAGAGATGATGGAGAAGATGATCCGTCCATTTGCTATGCCAGCTGAAGATTTTCCACCGCCGTCAATTCCTCAGGGATTCACTGGCTACTTCTCCAAAAGTGCAGTCTTAGAACGCCTGGTCAATCTTTGGCCCTTCCATAAGCATGGACACACCAACGGGAAGTAGTAAGTTAACGTTGTTTTTCTCTTCCCTTTGTATTGGCAGTTTGACCTTTGAGTGGTATGAGCTTCTGTCCTTCCCGGGAAGAAGTGTTGAGACATTGTAGGAGAATCGAGCTGATGGGATCATGGGAAAGAGCCATGTTGATCAAAGCTGACACCGGTGCTTCAAAAATGCCCTTTTCTCCCTTTTTGAGGCAATAGTTCGTTTTTCATTTCTGTAAATTTCAAGTGGTTAGGAACTAATTAGTACAGGTTATTTCTCCTCGCCTCAGATTATTCTACATCTAATATAAGCTGAAAAAGATTTTGCTTTCTTCAAGGAAAGATCACACGACTTTTAATCCTGTATTAGGTGGTTCTTTGGCTCAGATTATATAATGCTTACTGCATATTCCAGAAGAATGACCAGTTCTTTTTTGAGCAAGAACGATCAGTTTAGCAATGTCGTCTGGCATCAATTGATCAAATAATTTAGTCAGGTTCTTGGTTTTCTGGGTCATCATCACTACGTTTAGGTGTGTTCTCATAAATTTATGATATCAATTCTTTGAGCACTAATTGGAGCAAAGCTACAGGGAGGGTTGCTGTCTCGGCTGCTGGGAGGAGGTGGCTGAGAGGGTGTGCCGGTGCAGTGGCTGGGAAGGTTTTTATTTTTTTATTTTTTAGGCTAATTTAAGCACTGCCTATTTTCTTGGGAAAGAGCTTGACAATTCCAAGATAGCTAGGAATATATTGCAAATAAATCTATTTTTAATACACCTAAATTCCATACCTGTGAAGTTTTTTCTACAGTCTGATTGAATGCTCTTGATCAATCACAGAGCCATCAAGGATGATGAAAGTCCCTAGATTTTACTCTTGCAGTGGATTGAAAAAAAAAAAATTTGAGGAAATTTGATAAAAATGTCTTCTTTCACATGTACATTTTGGAAAATGGCCATTTTTTTAAAGGGTTACTACAAACCAGATATTTTGCGCCACATTCTAGCACACTAGGTTCTCAAATCTTTTGTTAGAATTTTTAACAATTACGTTTTCAACATTTCTTCGTCACGTTTTTATATCAACCTTTCATTAATAAGAACACATCACCTTAAATATGTGAAAACGTCACTGCATATAATTAGCATTAATTGCATTCTATTTCAAAACACACACCTTCGATATTTGTCATTTGAAAAAGTACTATCATTCAATCCGTTTCACCCAATAAAAATCTTCAGGGTTACAAATTACAAGATAACAATTTTCTGGAGTAATAATAATCTCATCTTAACATTTTTAACCGGTTAATAACTAAATTTAATACTCATCTGTCACATAATTGCTTTGGACATCAAGATTTATTGAGTTCTTTGTTCAATTTTTCTATAGGATGTTGCCTATGTGGGTTGGACTGTCATATTTGTTGTATATTAAGAGAATATAGTATGTCGTGATTTGTGTGCCAACATTTTCAGTCCAACATGATGTGAACCACGACATTTTTCAACCATATTTGCAAAAGGGTATAATGGGCATTCTCAATCCAAATTTGACCATTTTAACAAAACTTTTCAAGTGACGATTTTTAAAATGCATCCATAACATTTGGCTACATTGGAATATTCCCCTAAAAAATGTCATACATTGGATATCAATGGGCAGTTTACACATTTGAAAGTTCAACGATTTATTGTAGGAAGGCAAATCAATTTTATTTTATTTATTTTTATTCTTTTACACAAATGACAATTTTTATTGAAAATTTGCAACAAATGGATCAAAAGGTATAAATAATATCCCATAACGACATAGAATGAAAAGGTTTAACGAAGGAAAGACCGAAAGGAAATTAAATTTAACAGATGATTACAATATCTTAGCAACTTAACTTGCCTTATTGAAATGGTACTGGAACACCTTGTTTCTGGTTCACAATTGCCATAGCTAAATACCGAGTACCCATGCCAATAGGAGTCTGATTGTCAGGACCCTCCCAAAATGGTGCTTCACCTTCACCAACCAGACGCCAATATCCTGTCCTTAGAGATTCAGCCTGTTCTTCTGTGCAGTTTTCCAACAGTGCTTCAACCCGAAAATTAATTCCAAGAGAACCAAGAAACTGAGACTGGGTCATTGGGCCATGGGCAGACACACCTGAAGCCAGAGAGTTTGATAAAAAGAACCCATCATTTCATATGCATATTTCTTATAGTAACTGCTCGTCTTTTGATCTTTTACTGGAAAAACAAATAATATAAGCTCATAAAAATGAAGAGAAAAACCTGAAACTTCCTCAGCAGAGTGCCTAATTGCAGCAAAATCAACATATGCGCTGAGATCGGCTGAGCCAGGATTATCCAGTATGTCAACAAACTTGTGCTTTCGAATTGCCTGCAACATTGAAACATATGATGTGACCACTTCTGCTAAAGGAATGCTAAAAAGAATAATGGATGCCAGCAGCAGTGCTGAATGAGTAACTAGCCAGTAATACTGACAAATACAAGAAGCTAACTATGAGGCATAGTACTTCCATTTACCAGTATCAGAGAAGTAATAATACCTTATAATTTGAGTCCAATAATTATATACACAAACATTATTAACTAGGCAACCCAGATAATATACTTGAGCTTTTCTCATTTTTTGGGTAATTTGTGCTCGACACTTCTTGTAAATAGGATCATTTTCAACATATCATTGTTATCGCAGTCCTCTACTTAAGTTCATTTCACCCTTTCATATATGCATTTCAATTAGGATTACAGAGTAAAGAAAACATCAGAATAGTCTGAGAAAATTTTCAGAAATCTGATGAAGTGTTCAGGGTGTGAGATCCAGAAGCTACAGACCTGTAGACTATTTGAGACTATTCCATTGAGGCCATAATCAATTATGAGAGCACCACCACCATCGATGCCTATTCTTTTGGAAATTTCTTGGGTCAAATCCATTGCCTGGGGGCAAACCTCGATATGATCAAGCTTGGCAATTTCTTCAGAGTCAGCCCATTTGTAGCGCTTCATGAGATAGAGAGTTGCAGGTGTGGGCTGTGGAGATAAAACAAAACGAAACCTAACCAATGAATTTGAAAACAAACTATATTATTAACAGTGCAGGCAATTAGAGGAGCAATGACAGAGAGGATTCAAAAGCTTACGACGAATTTTCAGTAACATCAACCATCTTCTCACACCAACCACGAGAAGCTTTCTGCAGGCAAATCGTAAATGTATCACATGCTTAGGCCACAGAGAATCCCTAAAGCAAGATTTGCCACACAACTTGTCTATATGTCAATCCTGGGGAAGATAATAAAAACTATTTGCTGCATAAAATAAGCTTTAACATATTCATATAATACAAGTGCTTCAGCACATTGGAACAATGTCAAATCTTATAAAACTTGTAAAAGTTAAATGCTATTTTGAAGTTGAATCAGAGGGAAAATGCCATTCAGTTAAAAGCAAATATCTCACAAACTCGTAGCACCGGAAGAACCAACTATATACAGGGGCTCATACACATACCTGAAACTGGTGCAGGGGTAGAGCATCAAAGAATTCATGAGCAACGATGATTGTAGGCACTGAAAGGAAAAAAACCAAAAAAAAAAGTATAAAACTCATGTTTCAGATGAGATGACATAGCAATGAAAGATCTTCAAAAAGCCTTCGATGATACTGTAAAGTGATCATTGTTGGTAATGTATTTAAGTG
>CAIGRP010092956.1:6351-18165 GCA_903798385.1 Fraxinus cuspidata | reverse complement strand
GTTCGAGTCATTTAGCATTTGTGATATTCGTACACTTGCTGAAAAATTCTATCCTGCAGATTTTTCAAAGCAAGATATTCGTACTTTGGAATATGAGTTACGACATTTTGAGCTAGATACGAAGAGCGACTCTCGATTTCAAGTATCAACACAAAATTGCACGATCTATGAAAAATGATGAAATAAAGCTAGTCTTGGTAGAAGTGAGGAATTCAATAATGAGTAAAACTAATAGAAAAGAACACATAAATTTACGCAATTGAACATCATTGTGACCTAACTTCACAGGAGAAGAGGGAAAATATATTTGGAGTTTATAGTAACACATATATTGTGTAAGCGGAATCACCTCTAAATTATAAATTCTGGAGTAAAATAGAATATATTCTTAGTAACAATAAAGACTTACCTCACTTGACACAACACATGTAGTGTAGTGAGAAGGATATAGAATGAACCACTGTCTTAAGCCGGCGACAACAATTTATTTCAAGTCTGACTTACCTAAATGACCTGGAGCACTCATTGCAACACGAAAACCTAGTAAATTTTACTTGGTATAGGTTTGGCAAGTGTTATACAGTTTGATCCTACAACTAGGGATCGAGCCTTGTTATCTTTTAATTATTTTCTTGCACTTTAAATCGTTAGGGGGAAATTAGTCTTTAATTAGAATTGGACTTAGTTTTCGTAATTATCATTTAATTTTTATCATTATTTAGAGTTTAGACATTATCCAAATGTTAGTTATAAGCCTTGATGGCATGAGGTGATTTTTGAATTGAAATAAAATATTTGAAATTGTTGAATTGTTTTTTCAATTTCTTAAATTCTTGGTTTTGAATATAAAATCAACGATTCTAAATTTTCTGCATTTGTGTGCCAATGAAAGAGTTTTTTATGCCTAAATTTTTGGAACTCTTAGTAATCAATGGAAACTAGAGGTGTTATGTGGTATTTCTTTGGAATCAATGGAACTTCAATAGAGTATTTGTCACTTAATTATAACTTCTACCACCTTGCATTTGTTGGTATCAGGGCAATGTTCGTTCTTGATAGAGATGGGTTAGTCTTCGTGGAATCTAATGCTAAAAGTTATATGTTTTGGGAAGAAATACTTTTGCCACTTTTAATATGGATGCAGAAAAATGGTTAGATTTAAATGATGACGGCTACAACAACCCTTCGATCTTCGACGAAAAATTAAAGAATTTGTGAATTTGAGTAATGACATTATGATGGTTCACCAAGAATTCGTGGATTTTTCATAGAGATTATCAAGGATTCATCAAAGAAATTTCAAGTCAGTTCTCAAGATATTCAATTACTAATAAACAATGATGGAAACTCCAAACATCCATGATCCACTATCGTTCGTTGCATGAAATATTCTTGATCAAAGGTTACACAAAGCTGCTTTAGGAATAACAACTCTTGCTGGCCTTTTGTAAAATGGTAACATCTATTTTAACAAAGTTTCTCATGAAATTTTAGAGCAGCAATATTTGGTAGATGAGCTTGCTTATGCTTTTTTCTTGAACATTTTGAGTGCAATATTCTCACTAAGTGGCATTGGATGAAGAACGCAGTGCAAGAATCGAGAATGATACAGTCCAATCCTACAACTAAGGCAAGGGGTCGACCCTTATTATGTTTTAATTATTTTCTCGCACTTTAAACCATTAGAGGCATTTAGTGTTTAATTAATATTAGGACTTTTAATTTTCATAATTATATTGTAATTTGTCGTTATCTAGAGTTTATTCGCTATCCAAATTTTAATTATTGCTTCAAATATAGGTTGCAAACCTTAATGGCGGGAGGTGGTTTATCAGTTGAAATAAAATATTATTTGTTGAAATCTTCTCAAATTTCTTAGGGTCTGTTCTCTTTACCATTTTCAAATCGTTTTCTGTTTTTGATTTTCTAAAACTGTGAAAACATGTTCCCTTTCCCATTTTCAAAAACGCGTTTTTTAAAACAAGTTAAAAATTTATAAAGAAAGCACAAAACGAAAAATTTGTTGTTTTTGGTGTTTTCAGTTATAATCAAGTCAAAAATTTTCAAAACGCGTTTTTGGTGTTTTCAAAACAATTTTTTAAAATGTCAAAAAGAACAAATTTTCAACAATCTCAAAATGAACACTCAAAACACAAAATTCAAAATGAATTCAAAACTCAAAACACAAAACTGAAATACAAAGAGAACAACCCCTTAAATTTTCAGAATTTGATATTTAAAATCAACGAATTCAAATTATCTATATTCATACACAAATCAAAGAGTTTTTATGCCTAAATATCCGATATTCTTAAGAATAAACAAAAAAATAGAAGGTGACTGTATTGCGATATTCTTTAAAATTAATGAAACTTCGATAACGTGTTTCTCACTTAATTATCTCTTCCACCACCCTACATCAATTGATACTTATTATTTGGTTTTAGTAGTTCTATGGTATTATGGGCTACAATTCAAAAAAAAAAAATTACTTCATACCTAAATGGATTTATGGCGTCTTAGTTAAATCCAAACTTGAATATCTGTTGGTTAAAGTACACAATAAAAACGGATTTTGATTCGGAAAGGCAAAAGAAGATTATCTAGATTTTGGTTGGACTTGCTCTTTTGTACATTTGGTCATTACTTTATTACCAATGGCTTTTCATTGTTAGAGAACTCAGGCTGAGGTGAGAGATTTACAGAAAGTCTTAGCGGCCATGCAATTGATGAGATTAGGGATGTCAATGTGGCTCGTTAATTTGGATGGTCCGTGGCTCGGCCCGAGAAAAGTCCTAGTCGGGCCGGCTCGTGGCTCACTAGACTCGGGCCAAGCCCCATTTTGGTGCAACGGGTCGAGCCAGCCCGTGTGGGTCGGCCTAGCTCGGCTCGTTACGGCCCGAGTCGAGCCTAAGTTTTTTGGTTGAGCGAAAGCTCAGCTCGGCTCGGACAAAAACAAGCTCGAACCATTTTACTCGAGTCGAGCTCGATCTTTGAGTTTCGGCTCGACTTGACTCATTGACATCCATAGGTGAGATTGAAAAATTCTAATTATCCAATGATGTTCAGATATTTTAATTTAAACTTATTGATGCCGACTTCATCAAAGTTCTTGCTGAAACTAGTGGATATTTGTTGAAATTTACTGAAGATTGCTGTTTATTCTGAATTTTTCCAAATATAGCGTGTATTGAAAAAATTAGAGTTGGGTGTACTGTTTACTTTGGGGAAAATTACAAGAGAGATCTCAAACCTTTTAAAAAAGTATATTGCGATCCCAAATCTTTAATTCGTAGAGATACGTCTCAAATCTTTAAAAAATATACAATGGACCTCTGAACGGGTTCTAACCAAAAATTTGTTAGTTGACCAAAAGTCAATCATATGGCATTAATTTGATCAATTTTAAAAATGCCAAAATGATAACTCTACATTTTTCCACATAAACGATTAAAATATTTAAATAAAAGCAACAAAAGAAAGAGAATAAAAAAAATGATATTTCTTTTTTATCCCCACCCCCATTATTGAGAATTATTAACCCTATACTCTATTCCACACAAATATTCAGAAAATAAAAAAGACACTTACAAGAACATGCAGTATTTTTAGATATTTGACTCAATGTAAGATTGTTCCCTTACATCATTGTAATAATTCACTATGATGAAAAAAAAAAATTTACAAAAGCAAATTGTACATTCTATCTTCTCTAGCATCTCTTTATTTATTTATTTATTTTTTTTTTTTGAAGGTGATAATTAAATCTTAATGATGGCTCCATATTTATAAAATAAATTAGGATAAAATCGAAATAATAAGTGTAAAATTTCTAAATTGTCTTTTAAAATTTTGGTCTACCTTTACACCCAAAGCCTCCCTCCAACCTCATGACAACTTCACTATCGAGGTCGGTCCACGTATTATCTCCACACAGCGGCAATGATTAGACTCTACAATTTAACAATCTCCAACATATAGACTAATCCACCATTAATAATTCATTTGTAGCTGCAACAACTTCTTAATCCTCAAAAGAAAAGTTCAAGTGAAGTTGCACACAACTTCAGCTCTTCGATCGAAATAGTTTTCATCGACAAGTCTGTCGAATTCTGATTGACTTGAATCTTCTCAAGTATCAAGACTCCATACTCCAAAGTCGATTTGATAAAGTGATAATGTACATGTATATGTTACGTCCTTACAAGATAAATAGTATTCTCTGTCAAGTGAATAGCTCTCTAATTGTCACAATATAACACTGTCTATGCTAGTGACCCAGTTCCTCCAATGAAGAATACAACTATATCATCGTTTTGCGAACTTCGGTCACAACAATATACTCAACCTCAATAGTGAAAAGAGAAACTATCTTCTACATCTTAAACACTCAATTAACTGATGCACCACCCAAAGAATACATTTTTAGTAGTACTCTTCTTGTCATCAATATCTTCTACCATATTCACGTCTACGTAGCTCTGTAATCTCAAACCCGATTTTCTAAACACACAATGCTCAATCTACAGTACCTCTCAAGTAATTGAAGATCCACTTTATTGTCTCACAATGTTGCTTACCCAAATTACTCATGTATCTAACAAACTTCCATTGTATGTGCTATATTTGATCTCGTACACGTGGCATACATAAGATTGTCAATAGCAAAAGCACAAGGCACCTGAACCATGTAGTTTTGCCCTTGCTCTGTAGATGGTGACTGCTCATTAAATAGCCTGAAGGTTTACTAGCCAAAAGAGTACCAACTTATTTTGCATCATCTATCATGAACTTGCTCAACACCTTCTTCACATATTCTTCCTATGACAATTTTAAGATGTCACTTTCCCTTGTAATTCTCATCCCAAAAGTTTGTTCTATAACACCCAAATATTTCATTACAGACTCCTTGAATAACTAATTTTTCAACTTGTCTATTTCTTGTTTGTAAGCACATGCAACCAACATGTCATCAATGTAGCCATAAGATACTATAGGAGTTACCAAAGATTCTTTACATTTACATGTGACACTTTATGAAGTCATTACTATTAATAAAACTATCAAACTTTTTAAACACTCTCTCTCGAAACATGTTTAAGACCAAATTCTTTTGAAGTCTGTATACCAATTTTCCCTTTTCTTGTACCTCGAAACCTAGTGGTTGCATTATGTACTTTTTTAAAATCCAAACCACCATGAAGAAATGTTGTATTTACATTCAACTGCTCTTGGAGCAATTCTTCATTTACCAGTAGTCCAAATACTGCTCTAAATGTGGTTAGTTTCACCCCACGAGAGAAAATTTTAGTGTAGTCAATACTTTCTTTCTGTTGAAATCCCCCCACAACCAGCTTGACTTTATATTGCTTGTTGTCCCCATTTTCTTCTATTAATCGATATACCCATTTATTTTGCATAGCCAACTTTCCTTTTGGTAACCTTGTCAATTGTAATGTCTCATTAGACAATAATAAGTTTATCTAATCTCTAATGGTTGATTCCCACTTGATTAATTCATCAACATGTACTGCTTCATTATAATTTTCTAATTGACTTCTATTAGTCAATAAGATATAATGCATAGTTTTACTCGATAGAAATTACCAAGGTAAAATTGAAAATCCTTACTACTTAATCCCATTAGTTTTCCACGAAGTCTCCATGTGTCAATTGTGTTAAGTAGATTTTAGTACAATTTTATTTTAAATTCACTCCTTAAATCTGTAACAACATTGGTTTAATTTTAAGCTAGGTTTAGAATAGAAATTGATAGTAAGTAATCAGTTTATTACTTGTCAATATGTCGTACACTTGTGTATTAGATGAAATGATAGAAAATCTACTTTTGGTGTTTTATGTTAACTAACAAAATCAGATCTTTCTCTTATATCGATCCCCATGATCTATGTAGGATTCTCTTACCCCACTTTCTGAATCAGAATCTGTGGATTAAGTTAAGACTTTCTTTCCATTAGGAATACATATCTAAGTTCACTTCTTTATTTTCTCTGTGTCATCTTTATGACTTTATCCTTGCATTTGGAACTGTCACTTTCTCCCCTCTATAATGCAAACTTCTTGCTTTTAGGATTGCTATCTGGCTGTCAATGTAATGTCGCATTCTTCTTTCTCGTAATTATCATTTCTATTTAAATTAATTGCATTATTGTTATTTTGTCGTGACTAACTTTGTTGTTGCAGTAGAATGTAACTCGGATGCCCTAAACGAGCAACGTGTCTAATAGTTCTAAATTAAACATAAATATAGTTTCGTTAAATTTATAGACCCTGTTTGTTTCACATTAAATTTTTCATTCTCATTCTTCTACTCATTTTCAACCACACATTTTTCAATAAAATAATATTTTTCATCACATCAATAACTTTTCCTTGTTTTTTAACCACACATTTTCCATCAATCTACTATTCCAAAATACATTTAGAAGCATTATACAATAAATATTCTTATACTCATTTTCAATCACACATTTTTCAATAAAATAATATTTTCCATCACATCAATAACTTTACTATCTTTTTCAACCACACATTTTCCATCAATCTACTATTCCAAAATAAATTCTTCCAAAATAATGTGGCTCAAACACACCCATAATACTGTTATATGATATTTTTATTACACTTTATGCTTATAATTAGACTTCCAATCTAAATTTGTTATGGTAATCAATCTTTTTATTATTATTATATCATTTAGATTGATTATAATTATGTAATTGACACCAATTTCGTAATGAAATTTGGTTTGGAGTCAAATTGGATGTTTTAATGGTTTGTTGGCACAAAATGGGTAAATTGATATGGTCAAGTAATGTCTTCCTATAATCTATCAAAATAGCATAATTATTATCATAAAACATTAAAGCTCTAAAAGTTAATAAATAAACTAAGACATAATTCCACTCTTTCCTTAAGAAATAAAAAATCACCATTTATCCGTCTCAAGCTAAATAAGTTCAATCCCAAGAGGCTCGTCCCCTTCATTCGCATTTGCTATATCCACTGAATTTTGAAGTTCCGTCCTAAGGTACACTAATTTCAATAAACAATTGGATAGTTAATCTTATATTGCATATATAATTTACTGATGAATTATTTGTCTAATTATGTGATGGCCATAAGTATGTAAGCATGTATGTCTACGTGTTTATGGGTTGGTATAAATTTGTTGCTAAATTTCTATTACAAATTCTGAATATTTTCTCCAAAGCCCAATGTTATAATTAATCATTTTTCCTCAAAGCCAGGTTTTACAAATTTGTTTCTGAAATTTACATGACTTCAATTTGCACTTTTGCCTACGTGTGATTATTGGTTATTAATCAACCCCTTAAATGAATAATTATTTCATAGTTGTTAATTTTTAACTTCCATTTGTGCCCCTAAATCCACTTCAACTATGTCAATGTATATGTTGTTAATTAGTGAGTTAAATGGAGTAGAGTTGGATTCTTATAAATAAGTAATTGTCACGAGTTATGTGCTAATAAAACGTAATCATTAGTTAAAATTGGCTCTCTAAATTTTTTGTGTGTAAAATTGTTTCTAAAATAGGATTTAATCATTTGCGTAGTATGAATGTTATGTTAAGGGATAGAATCACACATCGAATAAAGATGTAAACATAAACCAATTTATAATGGTTTGTGCTACTCCTCTTAATAAGGTTGATCTTTTAAAATGGAACCCCAAATCTTAACATGCTACAACTGAAATTATAAATATTTCAACCTTAATTCTATAGAAATTGGTATTTGATATAGCAGTTGTGTTTACCTTAATTCCTAGGACCAATTAGTATTGTTTACTGCATCAATAGTAGATTTGCATTAATGATTTATGAGTAACCAGAATGTGAGAATGGAAATCAAGTGTCGACCTTGAAGGTTGTTAACTACAGTTAATTCATGTAGTTCCTCTTATACACCTTTAGATTTACATATTGATGTTTCTTCTCAACCATTCAAAATAGATATTAAAAAGTGAAGAATTGAGCATAGTAGAATTCCTTAATAAGTTTTAATGACTTAAGATTTTGGCACGTTGATCTCGTTGGTGGGTAGGGACATTTTCACTTGATATCTAACTAAAATTATATTGTTAAGCATTTCATGTGTACGTCGTATGGCTAAATGTATAAATTTGTTATCTTATTTGCTTTTATGTTATCATGATATTTGATTATTATGTTTTATGTCGTTATTGTTTCTCCTTACATATTTATACATGGCAATGCATCCATAATCATACATGAAGTTTCAAGAAATAAAAGTTTTTAAATGTCAACAAGTCAAGTAAGTCTTTTAAAGATATGTATCCCGAATGTCTTGTTACGAGGTGTATGTATATACCATGAAAGGTGTGAGAGGGAAATGGGGCGTGGGAAACCAGCGTACCCAACTACCAGGTTCCAAATAATAATTGTATAATGCATTCCGATTGGTTAGGTGATACACCAAATGAGCTCACGATGTAATATTAATGATTTTAAGGAAATGTGATACATAATAGAAAAGCATTGTATTTTATGTAATCTATGAATATCACAAGCATGCATCATGTGCATGAGATTTGTTTACTGGGCGTTAGTTCATTTAACGTTATTGCAATAATTCATATGATGAGAGGTAGCCTTTTGAGGCGAAATGGATTCAGTACTGTCCGAATTGAATATTTTATTCTTACGCTAAGAAGATAATTTGAATCATTTTGAAGTTTGCTTTTCAATATTTTAAATAAACTATGTAATTTTTGTACGCAGTTGTTTACGATTTTATAAATTCCGCAAAAATTATGATATCAATTACGTTTAATTAATGTATTAAATTTTATCTAATTTGATGCATTTATTTCTAAAATGAAAATTAAATGCTAACACATAATTTTAGAATTTTCTAGATTTGGGGTGTTACTTTAAAGGAACCAAATTAAAAAATCTATTAACTGCATCTTTGCCTTGCAGGGTTACAAGCTAGAAATCTTCATTTTAAACTGGTGGCATTCACTGTGACTGTGTTGATCTCAAAAAAGACTAATATAATTGTTCTTGATGCATGCACTGTAAGTACCATCCGTCATTGGGGACGGCAAGTGCCAATAAATAAATTCGGGATAAAAATGCAAAAGGGTAAAAAGTTGGGGATGGCGGCTGCAAGCTTTCTATTCTAATGGTGCAACAATTATCGTCTGTCGAGTTGTGAATGAATCGTTATTTTAATTGTTTTACTTTTACCAATGTACTGGCATTATTATTTGTCAATGTGCTGGTAGCTTTTTGATAATTCTGCATTTTTGGAATGGACGAAAAGCCAGTCATGTCCAATGAATGATGAGGATCTGAAGTAGGTTTAGACTTGTATATCTAGCCTTTATATTTTCCTTTCTGCCTCTTTTTTGTTTTATTTTTTTGTCTTCTTTAGGTGGATTTGGATACGCTATTATTGTAAAATTAGCGTACACATATGTTGGCATTTTTCTTTTGTTTTTAAGTTTAATAATCAAAATCATTTGACTCATCATTTGTTTACCTGGTAGGTATCTCGCAAGAAACCGAACCCGAACTGTTTGGAGAAAAAAAATTCATATAATAGACGTTAAATTTATTGGGGAATTAAGCTTAATTTGTTAATATTATCGTTTAGCGTTTTCTTTCACGAATAATGGGGGCGTTGCTTTAATTTCCTTGTTCTGTTGTGCAACACCTAACCAAGTGTAATTCAACAAGTGCTGACATCAAACCCAACAATACTTTTGGCTCTATGAAGAAAGCGGATTGAATCCTTCCAGTAGTCGATACTCTAAAGCTCCAATGCTTGGTCTAATAATTATTTGAATGGTGGGTCGTAGTTGTCCATTTTGGGTTTGTAACCTACATTACTTTTGCCTCTGTCACAAAAAGTGGGTTAATGTTTGTGAATGATCTGGTTTTGGTGGAAACTTGAGAAGGCTATGAATTTGAAAGATCTTAGTTCAATGGTTAGTCCATAAAATATTTATATAATCAGTCGAGATAAAATATCATCTCCGTGTTACCTCCATCCAATTGGAGCCAATCTTGTTTATTCTTAAGGAAGGGATTTGAAATGTTTGGGACGTTTGATACATTGAAAGGGGCATGTTATTTCAGACAAGATTAGGACAACAACACGTCTAAATTATTCATGACCCTTTACATATAAGGATTTGATACGTTGAATGAGACATGTTGTTTTAGACAAGACTGGGGCGATAGCACGCCTTACCTTTTTATCCCCTTCATAGATGAGGACAAATTTCAATAGATTAGATAAATGAGCATATGAGGTGTTTATTTGTTATCTTTAGTTGATTCAATATATTTTTGAAATGCTTTAGGCATATCCTCTTCAAGGCCTTGAAAGGTATTATTCTTAATTCCTCAAATGTGCAGCTGCTTTTTTGAATTGTTTAGTTACAATTAGTAGGTACAATCACTTTATCAATAATAGTTTCAATGCACGTAATGAAAAAGATCATTGGATATAATTGCTCCAATAGATGAAACGCAACATGCTTATAGAGTGGAAAAATAATTTGAAGTAACAAGTGGCTGCTAATGAGGTCCCACTGCCCTGTTATAATCAATATGATTTCTCCATGTGAAGTGCCACTCCAATTATTTTTCAAGCTAACTTTATTCAAGTTCTTGATTAAAGATTAAAGTTTCTATTTATTGAGCAAACAATGTGCTTGTATCTATTAATACAAAACTATTACTAGGGTTTTGTCTCATTACAGTGGCCCTCTTCCATGTGATAAAAATGTCTATCACCATTTTATGATGTTACTAAATCTAAAAGCAGTAGGTTGAGTGAGATTCTAATTAATAAGCCATCAAAACATATCTCTTTTCAAGAATGTCATGAGATAAGGTAACTTGAGAATCTAGAAAATTATCATGAACATTGTGAAGTACACTATGAAGGCATGAAGGATTGTTGGACCCAAGTTTCATTCTTGCGGGTGATGAAATATGGGGTGCATCAGATGAAAAGTCGAAAAATTATCACTCTCTCGTAGTAGAGGAGTTAAATATGGGTGAATCAAATATATGCCAATGAAAATTAAAAATTTGACTAGAAGACATGGTGGTCAAGGATCTTACAAAAATATATTGTTAAAATTCACTCGTTTCTCACTTTTTTTGGAAGTGTTGGGCCAATGAAATATGTATTTTATTTCATGTTATTCTCTCAATCTTCATCTAGAATTCAAAGAGGAAATAGTCATGTTCCAATGATTGGTCTGTATAATATGTATATAATCAAAATCTAATCTCCTCTCCTCTCCATATTACTCATCCAATTGGAGTCAAGCTTGTTAATTCTTTAGGAAGGAATTTGAAATGTTTGGGATATGTTGGATACGTTGAATAGAGCATATTGTTTCAGGCAGATTAGATTAAGATTTGAGAGCACGTCTAACATTTTTATGCCTCCACAGGTGATGAAATCTCTATTAACTAAAGAAATGAAATTATATTTTTTCTGAATCATTGTATCAAATACGTCTTTTGAAACATCTTGAATACGCCCTCTTCAAGGCCATAAAAAGGTCTTATTCCTAATTCCTCAAATCCGTACCTGCTTTTTCAATTGTTTAGATTACAATTAGGAGGTACACTCACTCGAGGAATAATAGTTTCAATCACGTGGCAAAATGCCATTAGCTATAGTTTGCTCCAATAAATGAACGACAATACACAATATAGTTGAGAGTAGAACAAAATTTGAAGTACCAATTGTGTCTCCTAATGACGTCCCCCCCACCCCC
>CAIGRP010092951.1:0-15789 GCA_903798385.1 Fraxinus cuspidata | reverse complement strand
TAAGAAACATGTATGAATTTAATATCAAGTTTGATTTCTATTTATCATTTAATTATTTATATATGTGATGCAATAAGTATAAAAAATTATTACTTTAGACTATCAAATTAAAATAAACTAAAAATAATAATATTTTAATTAACGTGTGGGGGATGTATCGTGTCGAAAATTTTTCATAAAATCGAGTGTCAACGTGTCCGACACGTATCATGTCGGATACTCATGTCTGTGTCCGTGCTTCTTAGAAGATACTGAATAATGCGACAAACAGCTACCAAATGAAGATGATGAGAGGTATCCATAAACTTGCTAACAGTATGAACGGCAAAGGAAACATCTGGACGTGTGATGGTGAGATATATGAGACTACCTACCAACTTCCGATAAAGAGTAGGATCTCGAAGAACATCTCCTTCATTTTTTTCAATATTTAACATTAAGCTCTAAAGGCGTATCTACCAAGGAAGCTTCAGATAGATTAGCCAACCTAATCACGTGTTGATTATACTTATGTTGATTCAAGAAGATACTATGCGATGTAGCATGAACCTCCAACCCAAGGAAGTAAGTTGACCAAGATCTTTCATATGAAAAACTGAGTGTAGATGTTGCTGAAGCTTTTGAATAAGATTGTGGTCAGAGCCGGAGATAATAATGGCATCCACATATACCAACAACAAAGCAATGCCATCATCACTCTTGTGAAGGAACAGAGATATGTCATACTGACTTTAAGTAAAGGAGAAATCCAAAACAGTGACTAAACTTGTCAAACAAAGCCCGAGGAGCCTGCTTAAGACCATACAAAGAGCGTTTTAACTTACATACAGAGTCAGCAGAGGGAAGAGGCAAACCAAAAGGAAGTTTCATGTAAATGTCCTCCTCGAGGTCCCCATGTAAAAATGCGTTCTTGACATCCATTTAATGAAGAGACCAAAACTGAGAAGCAACAAGGGATAACAAGAGGCAAACAGTGATCATTTTGGCTACGGGAGCAAATGTCTCATCATAGTCGATATCATACTCCTGACGATTACCCAATGCAAACTAGCCGAGCCTTATAGCGCTCAAGAGAACCATTAGAATGAAGTTTGACCGAATATACCCATTTAATCCCAATGGGTTTCACATTCAACGGACATGGTACAATATCCCAAGTTTGATTGGTTTCAAGAGCCTCAAGTTCTGCATTCATTGCCTGTTGCCAACACTCTTGTTCCATAGCCTATCTATAAGAGGTAGGGATGGAAATCGAATTAAGGGTAGCTATGGGAAGAGAAACCATACCTATGTGGAGGTCAAGGAACACGAGAGGTGCGACGAAGAGTGACAGGATGCGGGAGATCATCTGGTGAAGAATCTGATATCGTAGGTGGAGAGTCGGGTTTAAGGAGACAGCTGTCTGAGAAGGAAGTTCAGGAACAGTGTTAGGTGCAGCATGCCTGCAAGTGTAAACTAGACAAGGCTTGTATCGAGAGAATTCTGTAGGAAAATTAGGCAATACGGAGAATACAGGGGGAGAGACAACAATGTCCGAAGAAAAAAAATTGTTTTTCAAAGAAAACAACATTATGGGAAATCCGAATATGATGTGTCCCGGGATCATAACAGACATCATTTCTGAGTCTTACCATATCCAGAAAGGCACACTTGACAGATTGAGGTCTAAGTTTTGTCCTTTCATGTGGTGGTAAATGAACAAAACAGATACAACCAAAAGGACGAAGATGAGAATATGTGGGATGATGACCAAAAAGCTTATAAAATGGAGAAACATTATCAATAGTGGGAAAAGGTAATTGATTTATGAGATGAACAGGGATAGACAACGCTTCACACCAAAAACGAGAGGGAACAGAAGACTCAATCAGAAGAGCTCGAACCATGTCAAGAAGATGACGATTCATGCATTCTGCCACCCCATTCTGTTGAGGTGTAGGACAAGATCGCTGAGAAATAATCTCTTTAGTTTGTAAGAAAGACTGAAACGTATTAGACATATATTCACCTCCTGAGTCAGATCGTAAGATCTTGATAGAAGAGGAAAATTGGTTGTCAATAAGAGCAATGAAAGACGGAAAAACAGAAAAAACCTCACTCTTTGCATGAAGAAAGTAAACCCAAGTGAAGCGACTATAGTCATCAATAAATGTAACAAAATATTTATAATGGGCATGAGATATTACAGGTGATAAACATCATACATCACTATGAACAATATCAAAAATACGTGAAGCACGAGAACCATAAGAAGGGAGTGGTAAAACTTTGCTCTTAGCAAGTTTACATGAGGCACAATCAAGTAAGATAGATAAAACCGAAACAGAAGTTTTATTACCAAGTAAACTAGATTTTAACAAATGGTGTAATACACTAGAATTCGGGTGTCCCAATGCCAATAAGAAATATCAAAAATAGCAGAATTACAAATAATAGGAAAAGATGAAATAAGCTTCGATGAAATGGGAAAGAGACGTCCCTCCTTAGGCCCCCTCATGATCGTCCTCCCGGGCACCTGATCCTGCACATGACAACCAGAAGAAGAAAAGGATACAGTGTAATCGTTATCAACAAGTTGACCAACAGATATAAGATTTGTGGATAAATCANGAAGAGTATTGCCATCGGCAGTGTGTATATGGAGAGGTCCAGTATATGGTCTAAGGTTACTAAGTAAGTGAGTATTATGAGTCATATGATTAGAAGCACCCGAGTCTAATAACCAAGAAAGACCAGTGGATGTTTTACCTGAGACACCTAATGCAGACAAAGCAGAAATAACCATTTGTTGGATCATTTCAGGAGTGATGGTGTGTTGGGTAGAACTGTAAAAGGCTGGAACTTGAGTAGGAGTAACTGGCGAAGCAAAACTTGATGCTAACGTGGCCGCAGCAACATAACCTGGTCCAGTCTTGCGTGGAGGACGTACAGGACACTCCTTGATGACATGACCAGACTTCTTGCAATAATTACACATTTTTCTTGGACACTGAAGAACCATATGACCAAACCCCTTACAACTGTAACACTGAACATCAGATATATCTCGAGTTTTTACTTTTCCTTGAGCAGCATATGCAACAGGAATTGTTGCTACTTGATTATGATGTTGCTCCAACGAGGTACGAGTGATAAGTCATTGCCCCTCTCATAGTAACTCACCCAAACAGCCATCCAAAGTTGGAAGTGATTCGCGATTCATAAGGCTGGAACGAATGGGTTCAAAATCACTTCGCAGTTTCATGAGAAATTGATCTCTCTTGGTGGCTTCATGAACAGCTTGAACAGCTTCCAAACTGTCATGGGAGACCGAAGCATAGATAATATCTGTGTGCTCAACCCAAATGTTAGAAAACCAGAATAATATTCTTTAATAGACCGAGAGTCCTGAGCAAAATTTGCCAAGTCAAACTCCAAGTGAAGCCGCCGAGCATTGTTGCTTTGAGTGTAAATTTTCTTCAAGTACTCCCACATAGCACGGGATGACTTGTAAGGTCTGAGATTGAGAACAATTTGAGTTTCAACACATCCAATGATCCAAGTCATTGGCCGAGAATCCTTTGTTTTCCAAGCAAGGTACTTTTCCTTTTCTGGATCCGGAGGAGGAATACTCTCGTCAATATGTTGATCACATTTGCCTTCAACTAATAACTAAAAATGAAATGCCCATGAAGAGTAGTTCTTCCAGGTAAAGCGAATGCAAACAGAGTCAATCTTTTCATTTGACATAATGAACCCAAGTATAATATGAACCCGAGTATAATACAACCACTAAATGAATTACAATCCAAGTAAAGAATAACTTCAAACAGCAGCCCAGATCCAAGCCCACCAAAAAAATCAATGAACACCACCAACGGCCCAAGCCCACTAAAAATTCAATACCCCCAAAAACCCAGCACAATAGCCCAAGAACACTATCACTGAAGAACTCGCGCACGCACGCACAAAGACGATGAATGACGGGGACGAAAATCTGCTCCGACCAAAGCCCACAACTAGGCTTGCCGGAAAAGTTGAAGAGCACACGGATCTGATGACGTGCAGAAACGAAGAACACGTAGAGATGGCAACAATTTGAGAAGCGGACCGCCAGAACTCAACCTTGAAAATGCCGACTAAGAGAAAACCAAGTGACGGCGACTATGGACCGTCAATCGACCGTCGAACACACAAGAGGCGACCACCAGGATCCTTCCTATGGTGAATCAAGAATTAATTGATTCCAAAAAAACAGAAACAGTTCACACCGCAAGCGCACGAGAGAAAAAGGTTAGGGATCTGATACCACGCCAAAATCGATTTTGCTAACCAATCTTACGTGTGTATTCACCTTCTTTATATAGTGGTACAAACAAGTAAGGATACAAAGCATATATGGAAAGTAGCTATTATATACAAGGAAACTACCTAATTAACCAAATTAGCTGCAAATAAATAATTTCTAATAATATACTACTAATAAAAACAATCACTCTCCAGATCGTAAAAATATTTCAACCTCTTCATCAAATATTGGAGGACCGTCAAAACTATCAACACCCAAATCTAAAGATTTAATCTCTTTGTTGAAATCGGGGGACCATTGTAATCCTCTTCCAAATCAAAGCCCATCTACTTCATTGGATGGAAACAGGTGAAAATGTTATAGTCATGTTATACAACTTCTTCCATCATGCTTTACGAACTATAGCATGTAGCAGATCTCTGATACCAATTGACGTGGGTGGAAGCATGTGTCGAACACGATCAAAGGCGTTGATTCATATCGAATATCAAGGAATTGACGATCAAGACTCGTTGATTTGCGTATGAATGCCGAGAAATGATCAACAAAATCGTTGATTCTGGAAAATGCCAACATTTTGGATCAAAAAGAAATGAAAATATTCAACTTCTATAATTTCATTCAATAAACCACTACGGATTAAAATGACGGACTTCAATATTTAAACATACTTTCAAGAAGTTCAAAGGACAATATCAACAAGTTAAATACAACGTAACTTTCTAAACTACTAAAATTAAAGAGACATAATGTTGGAACTGGTAAGCCAATGATCTTTGTATCGAGATCTCGTAACATGTGGCTACATCACATATTTAGCTATCATCTTTAGCAAATATCATTTGTAGTCAACACCACATAAGCATATCACTAATGTAGATCCTATCACTTCTCAAGCAACATTGGTTAATAAAGAAGCATAAAAAAGTAACTAGAAATTGTTATTTTTTGTCATTCTATAATCAAAAATAAATTATTCTACTAAGTTAGCACAAGAACTAAAATCAATTTTGCTTTTGCTTTCAAGAAGAGAAAATGGAGTTTGTGCATTATGAGGTAATTGCATTTATGACTCAAAACACCAATTTGAGCCTCAATATCACTTAACAAACTACAATAGAAGAACCAACCTCAAATCCGAAACCCCTCCAATCACGATCTATTTCTGCCAATACATTCCCTTCAATGTCCTTCAAAGTAAATGTCCAATTCCAGAAGCCAGGATTCTCTACCACTGCAAATTGCTTATTCCTAAACAAAAAGAAAGGAACATATCAGCTACTTACATCGGTCAGAAGCATAAAACTAATTTGTTTTGGCAAACATGTTAATGACATCAGTTGAATCAAAAAAGGAATCAAAACGACATAAGTAAAGCCCCAAAATATGAATCCACGTGGAATAGCTTTAATGTAAGATCTCGAAGGCAACTCTAGGCATGCCAGGGGAAATTTTCACTCTTTTATACCTTGATCTTTCAGAATACCACCAGAAAGGGACACTAAGTTCGATTGCTTAAGGAAATGGGTAAAACGGTAGAAATTGCACCAAACATTAGTTTCATAAGTCTATGCCGGGAGGAAAAGCGGGGCAGCTAAAGTCTTACAAAAATTTTCTTCCTACTTTTAGTATGTTGGGCAAAAGAATAAGATGTAGATTTCAATTACTCAGTCTTCATCTGCTTTGCCTAAAGGAAATTACTTGTGCTAATAATCAATTCCTTCATCCTAATTTAAATTTAGATCAGTAACCAGAATAGCTATGTTGTAATGGACAAATTAAGAAATAAAGAGTACACTTACAAGTATAGATGAAACCACTTGAGGATAAATAAAGGAAATAACAATTTAGATGAATGAGACGTGTTTTGCATATATCTAATGAAACTCTTGTTGACAAGAGCGGGCAGTCATCATAAAACATGTCTGAAGAAAGAGAGGTAGAACAATTTAAAAGCATGAGGACCTATCAGCGGAGATAGCTCTCTATAGAATAGGAAGTTATAGATAAAATCAGAAAGGCAATAATGTAATTCGTGTAGCCAACATCAATTTGTGGGGAACAAGGCTAGATAGTTATGCATTCTAAGGCTATTTTGGGGGTCATGCGAAATTCTCGGGATAATTTCTCTACATTACCGAGCATTTTTGAAACAAAAAATCAAAAATACAATAGTAATGAAAAAAATGTATAGCTGCACATCTCATTGAATCCAAGAATGATTCTTGCCAGACAGGATCAGTCGAATTAGAGCATCCCCAGACAATCAAGTTGTTTTTTCCTTGCCAAAATTCTATGACTCGAGCAGTTTTAGCTAGAAGTATGATTTGCTAGCATAGAATACACAGACATTAAAAATAAAAATAGAAAGCTAAAGACACATAGTAGAAATGCTTCCTAGAATATATTACCCCAAGTACAAATCATAATTTCTCCTCCAGAGATGCCATCTTCGATGAACGACACCAATATCCTAACAGAAAACATTTAGAACTATGAGACAAGCTTTGTGGCATCTTTCCAAAAGTTGAGAAGCAATACGGTATATGTTAAATACATGCTCGCTACTACAAATATATAGTGCATCATACTTTTCCATTTATCTCTGCATAAATTGAGCTAGTGATCCACCAAAAGGGCCTCCGAACCTAATGTAAGTAGTGCACACAAGTAAACCAGCTGCGGCAGCAACAAAAAAGTAGATCGTTGAAAGAAAAGCACGTAAAACCTTACTCACCCTAAATAGCTCTTTACCTAAACCATCTGTTATGTAGGCCACAAAAGGACGACGTAGACGAAGTAACTGCAAAGTAAGCATCATGGTCGATCTTATTCATCAAAGAAGAATCTAAATTAATAAATCAATCCAATAACAGTAAAGCACCACATCTACTAGATGGTAACAACTATTGACTGAGTTAATTCAGAGAAAGGACTAAAAAGGTAAAATAAGAAGTCATGGAATCAACACAACTTTAATACTAGAGAACCTGCTCAAAATTTATAAATTAATTTGAGGTCATTCAAGTCTATAATTTATCTAACAAATATTCTAGAATTATTTTTCTTCTCTATTCAAGATTTTGGTCAAGACAATACAACTCAAAAATATGGTAAAACTGTAGTTAAATTTGCTCAACAGAAAGAAAGAAAACTTCATTTATAATGTAGCATCTCAGACACATTTTTGCTGCCAACAATGCATAAATGGGTAATTGTATTTTTTTTATATATGTTGTAGAGATCCCTGAACACTACCCACTAACGCAACGGAAGTGCAGCTCCACCGCCACCAGCACGCTAAAGCCTAAAAGTTATACTGCTAACAGGACAACTTACTAGTACTCCATATATTTTAAAATAAATATCTTCCTTTATATTCCATATTATCTAAAAAGAAAACACTTCCCTAAAATGGAAACTTTTAATTTTATATCAAAACAATATAATGCCCCGTCTGAGAGGCAATTATTTTAACTTTTTCCAAGTGCTTAGAATAACCAAAACAAAAAAAGTTACTTAGCTCTCAGTTGTTTTGAAGAATCCCAATGTTCAACTATAACTCCAGCCCAAATAGTAAATCCTATTAAAATCAAGGTATGCATTTTAAAAGGGAGTGATTAAGAAGAAGAGTTAAACTGTGAGAATTCATATTAGAGGAGTTAAACAAATACCAACAATAGTCATGCTTCCTTACATTTGTTGTCAGATTATTTTTACTAAATCTGAGTCATGATGTGTATATTTGCAAGTCTATCAGCAAAATTGATACTACAGCGATGAAAATTATTGGCCCGTATTATTTTTCAAAGCATGCAAATAATCAGATACTTAATACAATCACCCCTCCCAGAAGAATAGTATCAAATTAGGAAATAGAAACAAAGAAAGTACAAGGAAGAAGGTCCAGGAAGGAGTATCATGTACCTGTCTCACGAGAACATTGCTCTGCTCACGAATGAAACCTACAGGCTAGAAAGATAGTGATGAAAGTAAATGAAACCGCTACTGCAGTACAGCCTCTTTACTTAAATAACTGATGGCAGAACTCCATGAAGAATATAACAAAGTAGAAAAACTACATACTGATTGTGGGTAGCAGACATCTACAACTGCATATCTGTTTTCCTGTAATTCCAAAAGGTGAGGTTACTTCTCATGAGGCATGACACAGTTACAAACAGAGCAATGAGCTAAACACAAGGGAAAATGTTCAAGAAACACGGAACTGGCTAAATAATGGAGTCCAAGATCCACTAGAAAATAGACTCCTCAACGCGTAACGAAAATGTTGTTAGAGTTGCTATAACATAGTGTCACAAAGTCCATTTCATGGGGAAAGGAAAAGCAATAGTATCTTCCATTTTAACTATAAACTAAGCCTTGGTTCCCAATGAACTTTGGGTTGGATCTATAAATCATTTTTCATTACTCAAATCGGTTTATTCCTACATCCACAGGAATATCTAATGCAACTAGATCCTAGGGAAACACTATACGCAATATTAGAATCCATCTTCCATTCCATAGGCTACCTATATGATCAACAGGAGTCACAAACAAGATTGTCTTTTACCTAACCCATCAGTAACCAGCTACTGCCTAGTGATCCCCACCAGCCCCACCCCTCTCCCCCATCACATCCCCCAAGAACCACCACCATGACCTCTTTCAACCTTGCTGCATCTCTCCTCAGCAACTCACATCCATCATCCACCACATTACAAGCCCACCTTAATCCCATTACAATCACTGGTATGGTACCACCATTTTTACTCAAAACCAACAGTGCTAGCATACCAAGTATAGCCACATAAAAAATGGGCATATTCAAATATATCCAAGCGTCAACCAATAAATTAATCAATAACGTTTTTTGAGTTAATATTTGGATAAACACAATTGACCTTATCCAGTTTTTACAACAAGGAATGATGACAGTACTATGACAGGCTTTCGGATGTGATGGTGGAGAAGTGATTCAATAAGAAAGATGACCTCAAGGGTAAGATGTGCATGACAGCCCAGCAGACTTGGGGCAAGAAACGAAAAGCAAGAGGAGAAAAGAGACAAGAAAGAAGAAAAAACGAACTTTTCAAGAGGAAAACTGAAATAAAAAGAAAAAGTTATAAATAACTCTCAGAATGTGAATTTCATTATATTTGTTGGTTTCGCTATTTGTAGGTCCAAAGCATTGGGTTTACCCAATTGCTTCAAAAGTATACAGTTTTAGATACATGACTGCATTAGTATTTTCTAGGATATTGAGGTAGATAGCACATCTTAATATTCAGCCCCTGTTTGAGCCTCATTTTTTCCAAAACTCATTTTCAACCATACATTCTTCCATAAAATAATTTACACGTAAACCCAAAACTTTTTCCTATTTTTTAATCACACATTCTCCAAAAAAAATCAATATTCCAAAACACATTATTCCCAAAAAAATGGGGCAGAAACAAGGGATAAATTCCATCAAGAATAAAATCCGGTATTCACCTGTAGTTAATATTCCCTAGACTCAGCAGATCTTGAAAGGTAATACTTTAGAAATTTAAAGTCAATTAATTGCAATGCTTGTCAAATTTATGTTTTAATTAGTTCAAAGATTCATTCTTTTTTGTTTAGTAAACGGAATAGCAGGTTCCCATGACTAGGATATTTCCAAATATGGAACAGGACAAGTTTAATGTACAATAATATGCTCAAAATTGCCTTCAAAAGCTTTACTATTATTGATAGTTGCAGTAAACATGCTTGATTTCCTCTATTGGTTTGGGAGCATAAAAAGAACAAACATGTTGAGTAAGTTAATGTAGAAGATTTTCAAGAATGCTTGACATGACATCACTGATATTGATAATATCTGCTACTGAACTAAAATTACTACATGCTGTTTTAGGTGAGTGACCAAAAAGACAAGTTTAATTTTTAGAAGCACCATTTTAACAATATTGGGATAAAAGTAGATTTTTTAAAACGTAAGATATCAAACTTAGCAATAAAAAGTAGCAATAGTAAAAATTATCTGAAGTTTAAAAACATTAGTCGACAACTAAAATTTACGTAAACATAATTGCATTGCTAGGAGTAGGATTTGTAAAGAGATATTTACCTGCTCAAAACCAAGAACAAGATTGGCCCATTCTATATCCCTAGTAATCAGCAAATTGGCTCTTGCAAGAAGAGGTGCAACCTTAGACTGAAAAAATAAAAACAGTTGAAAAGAGTAACCATCCTTGCATAGTTACAAGATGCTTATGTTTTCACCTTCAATCACAACTGACATTAGTCTTTCAAGTTAGAATGATAGAATCTCGTGCTATAACATAAAGCATATGGATTTGACTTTCGCAATGACTAATTACATGTCAAGTTTTATCAGAAAGGTAAAAGCGTGATCCTAGAACAAGGCAGCTGAAAAGGACTCAACAAGAAGATTATCGAACACGTGCCTGTAGGAACAAGATCAATTTTTATTTCAAAGAAACTTCAGAAACTTGTTGCTTTGATAAGTCTGATTTCAAAGGCATGCAGGAGTTACAATTTTCCTTAAAACATTTTTTTCCATGAATCAACCATCAACATGCTTATAAGCAACCATGAATTTGGCCAGTAAGGACAGTATGGCCACTGCTATTATAAATAGCAGTAAGAAACAATGTTATAAAGAGTAAGAAACAATGTTATAAAGAGCAATTAACAGTAATTACCATTTAATCCTGCAATATTATCTGGGTGGTCATTTTTCTCTGTTCATCCTAATTTATCAAATTAATCCTTAGTAATTTTTTAAATATTTTAATGCAATCCAAGGTTTACATCTTACCTTCTGCCTCAACGATAACAAAAAGAAGAAAAGAAGACAAGCTTAATTCAATCAAAGTATTAATATGACTAGGAAAAAATTTACTTTCTAACCCCACTATCATTACTACTGGCTAAAATGGAAAACTGACTTTGCGTGATACGGCACAAACACTAAATGAGAGAGAGGCTTATACCGTCAGTTTGATGATGTAGAGTATTAGAATAGAGACGATAAATATGTTTAACCAGTATGGATGCGACATGAAGAAGGCGCCAGTAACTTGCCAAAATTTCTCTCAAGTCTATGTCGCAGCGGAGTAGACGTCCAACTCAAAAAATACAACTAAAAAATTCCACATATTTGAAGAGAATGCAATCAACGTAACTTGAATTTGATTCTGCAGCATGTAGGAAGGAATAGACGCTAAGCATCTAATCATTAGATATCTCAAGCTAAATTTGTTCATGGCTTATGAATGTGATTGATAATAGTCGTTCTCCTTCAACTAGCAAACCAAAATCTGATGCTTAAAGTCTTTAAGGGGAATCAATGGATATTTTCCAAAACTTAGATAAGAAAAATTACCTCCCTTCTCATACTCGCGAATCTTTATTCACGAAACAAAATTTTAAGAAGAAAACAATGCATGGGAAGTGAATTGAAAATATAAGCTAAAATAGAGAATGGTATGAATACCTTGTTTTATTGCATGAATTAAATAAATTAGTTTATAGACAATAAAAAAAAATTTATTTCAAAAAACAAGTAGATAACTATTAAGCAAGCAAGAGAACAAAGATTTTACCTCTTCTGAAGACATGGGTTCCAGTATGCCTGTGACAAACTGGCTGGTAGGTGGCTGCTTCAAGTCTGGCTTTGCCTGGTCATAAGACTTTTCATCTGAGATAGACGCATCCGAAAACAATCTTTCAAATGGAAGTCGAAAGGCAGTTTGACCTCCAGATACTCCTTCACCATGTTCTGCAGATTTAAGAACTTTACGTCTTCTTTTACCAGTTAACTTTCTCTTCTTTCTATCCTGAACCCAGAGTTGTACAAGAAAATCTCTGCTCAAATCTGGGTTGTTTTGCACGCTCTGCACATACGGACGACATATAGACATTGCACATCTTTTAGGCCCCAAGACATTTTCCAGATAACAGCAAGGAAACTTTGCTTTCCATGACATGTTTCTTTCCAAACTGTAGCCAATTGGTGATCGCAAAGAGGACAGCTTGTTTTGATCATACACAAACCCATTCTGATTCTTTTTCACCATAGAATAATGTGAAGTGATGCATCTGGATTGTTTTATCAAATAACGCAACCCCTTGATCCAATTCATCTGACCAAACTGCAAATATAAAACACAAACTATTAATTGTGAAATTAAAGCGACTCCAAAATAGAGAACAAGTTTTCTGAATCATACATAAACAGCCAGGAAAACACAAATCAATGAACAAACACAAATTTTTATATATTTATGAGATCTCAATTGATAGGAAAGACAGAGTTTGTTTGGCGGGTAATTAAAAGGTGCTAGAACCAGTTTTGAGAAGTATGTAGAGACATGCTTATCAAAACTGGTGCTTATAAGAAACTATAAGTAGCAACCAAACTCGTACAATATGATCACATTTCTTTGTGAACTAATTTTCCTGAAGATTAAATTTGATTATCATAATCTATAACATTATAAATTGTACTTCTAACATTTTGTTTCATATAGAAACTATTTTCTGCAAGAAGCTTAGTCACTTTTTATTTCGAAAACCACTAAACATGTTTGGAGAACAATTAAGTTCTACATACAAGTGTCCTGTACATGTTTAACAGCAAAGGAAAAGTCATCAATTGTTACTGAAACTTAATTGGAACTACATCATGAGTTAGCGTGTTCACAGGGCACTTGAAAATTGTAGCACTGAGTAATCTTATTTTAATTATTCATTCGATGTGTTAGATCTTGAAGTCCCAAGTTTCACATGTCCTGAATATGTAAATTTCGCCTCCAAGGCTAAAACAACCCCGCGTACTTAAAATCTAACTAACAACATTCCAAACCCAAAACACATTCTAAAATTATAGAAAACAATCCTAACAGAGCCAGGATATAACCAAGTACATGTCAGGTCTAAAGTTAATTTTGATATTTTTTAAATCAGTTTTTCAGAAAAATAAATCTAAAATGAGCCATGCTCATTTTTCAATAGACCTTTTGCCTAATTTTTTTCATTTTTCTAAAAAGGGGGCCCGCGAGTGCCTTTCGATTGAAGCCATAAGCCTAGACACTAAGACCTGGCACGACTCCCCTTTATATGCAGGCCATGCCAAATGTGGTCTCCACAGTCCGGCACCCAAACAGTGCAAGAATACATTTCGCCCAACAATAAATATATAGGAAATAAAATTAATATAAAGTTGTTAACTATGCAAACAAACAATTACACTCAGTGCTCTCTCAAGCCAACAGAAATTTGCATCAAATTAACCAACAAGTATGACAGCATATAATTTCCTTTAACTAAATTAAATATAAATGGAGATGATATATAAAAATAACTCAGGATAATAGTCTCGTACAATGTCAATTAACATTCCATTGTCAGCATTTGGTTTTCTTCAAAATCATGCCCATCCCTTCGCCGTCTATACTTTTTCTTTCTTATTTGAACACTTCAAAAGCCCAGTACTCTACGCCCAAAATCCAATAATCAAAATAAATCTGATCGTTATAGTTTTTAGGAGCAAAAATTGTTTATTCCTAATTTTCTCGCTAAATTTATATCTGAAGTGTAACTTTCATCTCGTGTTACAAAGCACAGAAGAGAAAACCAACTAATGAAATACATTAACAGCCATAAAAAAATAATTCAAAATGCATAGAATACATATGAACTTTAAAAATGCACAAATTGCACCTAGTTCACTATCTTCCTCAATGAGTAAAATAAGATAAAGCTTGCAATATTTCAAGAGAATGGAGGCTAACTCACATTTGTCTGGAACAGAAAAACCTTCCTGAGTCGATCACAGTTCTGGCTTTGAGGACAGGATGAGTATTTCTGAAATGGAATATTAGTAGACTATCTCATGTATGTAAAAGCAGAAAAACTGAAACATGGTGATGGAGACGGTGGTAGAGTTGGAAGATGGCACTTGGCATGGCGTTTGACTGGCAGTGGTGGGATACCAGACGAGATTAAACTTCGCAAAATATTGATGGACGACTCCAATAGAGGTGGCGGCGCACAAAGTGGTGGTGGATGCGACGGTGTTGGTGATGCACGGTGGAGAAGCAGTGGAGAGTTGGGATTGGGAAATCGATTTGATTTTGGATTTGGAAGAGGGCGACGGTGCTGATTTAGCCTTGGTCCAAATTAGAGTAGTCAAAATTGTAACTACTTCCTCACTCAACTTTAACAAGCTATCACATAATTACTCATCTTTACATATAATTATCCATCAATAACTCATCTAACTCCCATCTCTCCAAATAAACGAAACATTATACGTGGATAACGGAATCAAACGTGGCAAACTTTCTCCATTAAATGGAGACGACCTGGAATTAAACCCACCACGATATTCTTTTAAAATCAGGCATCTACCTATTTTCACGACATTTCTTCACTGGAAGTGAAAATTACGCCTCTACCTATCAATTTTTCAAAATTCTCCTGAAATCAATGTATTAGGCTTGGGAATTCTTCTCTTGTCTGGATAATGGAAGGCANCACCAAACAAACATGCCTTTATATTATCTACCCAAATCAAAATCGTGAAATCAAAACCCCCAAACCAGAACCTGATTTTACCCCCAAACCAGAACCCCCGATCCTCTGAACCTGCTCATCTTCCGAGCAAGTTTTCACGTAACAAATGAAGAGAATTCTTATGGCCATCGCAGTCACAGTAGGAGCGAGGAGCCATCACAACAAAGATGAAGATCACTTGGGTCTTGGCTTTGATCGATGAAGTAGGGGTTTAAAATGCTCTATTTTTTTTCGGTGTAATGGATTTCACAAAAGTAGTTTGGTGTAGTTCGTATTTGTAGTTGGTTGTAGTTGTAGATCAAATTGCTGTTAAGTTTATAGAAGCTGCTAATTGAGGTGCATCAGATTGCTGTGAAGTTATAAGAAGCTGCTGAGAATTCAACTTGGGGTGCATCAGATTGTAGTGATGCATCAGATTGGAGTGGAGACTTTTTTTTTTCCGACCATTAAGCTATGTATTTCTAGTTGGTTGTAATAGCTGTAACTTGGATTTATGTATTTTGTATTAATGAATGAATGAATCATCTTATAACTTAGTTTGTTTCTTGTTTGTGGTTGAGTTGATAGTTTTGACAATTTAGTTTGTTTCTTGTTGTGGCTGAGTTGATAGTTTTGATAATTGAGCAGTATTTTGTGTGAATTATAAGTTACTTTTGTTCAACTCACTCTGTTGCACATCCCTGTTGATTTAGAAGTTATTTGCAGAATGTTCCGATTTGAGTTGAATTACTCAGGTGCATCAACACCAAGAAACTATCAGCAACAGATTGAGTTGAACTAAAATCAGCAACTGATGCACCAGCACCAGAATTCACCAGCACTAAAATCAGCAACTGATGCACTAGCACCAGAATTCAGGTGCATCAGCACCAAGAATCAGGTGCTAATAGATGCACCAGCACTAAAATCAG
>CAIGRP010092950.1:0-20900 GCA_903798385.1 Fraxinus cuspidata | reverse complement strand
CTACAAATTGTGATCAAATTTTACTTTCGTCCCAAAACGAGCGAGAGTAGGCGGAAGGTAGCCTAGCGGAGCAGACTACTGCTGCATGGTGTCCCTTTCTGTGTCAAGAAGAAAGGCACCCCGTGAAACTCTACCTACTATGAAGTTATGATTAAAGGAAAAGTCAATTTCTCCAATTATACTCTGATTAACTGCAAGGTCCATTTCGGTAAAGAACTTATTTAAAGGTGACCATTTTCCGCCTAAGAAATTCTAATTGAATGAGAGGTCTATCCCACCAACAAAATTCCAATTAAAGGTGAGATCTATTCTATTCAGGAAAAGCTGAATTAAAATGCATTCCGCTAAAGTCAACTGCATAGGGCGAGCCCAACTCCACCCTCGGTGAAAAATTGTCATGACAAAAATCTGTTATAGCTATACGAGAAGCACTTGTAAATAAATATCGTAACATGAATCATTTTAGTGCGATATTTTCCTGCTATAATAAATTGAATGAAGTATATTTTATGAGTTTTTTTATAAAATTATTTACATGCACTTCCACAAATATGGCTAAAGCCCAAATCAAACAAACAACATGCGAAACTAAAATGAAATGTGATATTGAATTTATGGGTGAAAAACTAATGCAAACGCATACAAAAAAATGGGGCTCACATTGAATATGTTCCTACAAATTAACCATTTTAAAGGCGAAGAATGTGGCACAATTTTAAAAGGCAAAGACCCTTGAATCGAAGCATCGAAGACTCTTGACCCTTTTATGGGTATAGGCTCTACGGTAGTATCCCAAAGAGAGGCGTGGCTAGTCCTTTCAAGTCTGTCAGAGCCTAAATCCTTAGGCGAAGAAATCTTCTAGCACTTAGAAGGATTTGCATTAAAGTAAAACCGCACTATGAAGAAAATGAAAAGTCGGTTTCAAGAGTATCAAAGTAAGATATATTTTGAGAGAAATGTTTGAGCTTGCATTTCATTTCATTTACTTCAATATATCAAAAACTTTAATTAATTTAAATTCTTTAATCATCATCCTCATCCTTATCAAAGTTTTTCATCTCTCTTTTTGTACTTAACTTATATCTATTATTCATAAAAGAGGGATATATTTCAAAGAAGATTTTTGAATGCATATATTTCTTCTACTTCTTTATATTAAGATTTTTGATTGATTTAATCAAATTTGTAAAGTTATCATATTCATTAAAATTTCTCATTTCTCTCTTACTACGTAATTTACTGCAATCATTCATTAAAAGGGGTATATATATTGAGAAGATTTTTAAACTTTTATTGCCTTTATTTCTTCTTCTTCTTCTTCATCATCATCTCATTGAAAAACTTTGGTTGATTGAATTCAACTTTTAATTATCATATTTATCAAAGTATTCATCTAATACTTGAAATATCATTTGTTGTTATTCATTTAAGTGTTAACATCTATTAGTACTTAATTCATTTGTATCATTCTTCAAAAAAGGTGTTCATCGTACAATTATTTTGCTATACATGTGGGTCGTATTAAAATCCCGTAAAACTCAATAGTGTGGGTCATATTGAGATCCTATAAAACTTAATATTATATAAAGATCGGTACTCTTTATTTGTAAGTCACCGAAAGTATTGTAAAATGTTGGATTGCACCATAAGTCAATCAATATAATGAAAAAACATTGCTTGTGTCAGAGAACTTGATAATAGAAGACGTATATCATTATTTTGGATCGAATCTGCACAATTATATTGCTTGCATCATCTCTTCCATTTTACTTATCAACTCATATTTTCTCTTATTATTTATATTAATTTGTTTAGTCTTTAATAGCTTGAATTTAGATTATTTTTTCGAAAAAGTTTTAAAAATCAATTTACCTCATCTTAGTTAGTTATTCTTGGGCTTTCATAGATTTCTAATGAAAGTTATAAAATATTGAATTATGTCAATAACAATCGTGACTGTTGAAAAAGAATGGGCGACCGATCGTAACCAAAAACAAATGTGCAAAATCACAGATAAATCATATGTGCATTAAACACATATGGGCAACTAGCCTAAAACAAACACAAACGAACCCATTAGCGGGTGCATAAGACGGCGGTAATCTCAGACACATCCTCTTAATGTAACTTACGTCATCTCGAATAAAAAGGAAAAAGTATGTTCAGGCAAAGTCATCAATAAGTTCGCGACTCCATAGCTTGAAACAATTGAAATCCTAGATTTAATACAAATATTAAAATGAAATTTCAAGGACTATTTTTTGAATCAATAAAAAACATTCGCAAACCTTGCCCTATGCTTTTGAAGCATAAATGGAATGTGAGAAATAAAAAATGTAGAAAAGGTTTGCAGCAAGTATGGCGAGCCAATCATCCATCCAAAATGACTAAAGTTCGTTATTAAGATGCATGTGGACAAGTGTTCAAAACATGATTTCGAAGCTAGTGAATGAAAGGCTCATAAGCTAGTGAATAAAAATAATAATATTATAACAAAATTAGTTAGAGTTAGTTAATAAGAACCCACCCCAAAGCTTTGACGGAAATTTATAAATACTTTCGCCTAAGAAAAGAAAATCATGCAAAATCCAAGTATCTACCTTCCAAATAACCATTTCACCTCTTGCTCCAATTTGGGCATCAAACTCATTGAATTTTGGAGGTGAAAATCTTGACTAGGTGAGGAACTTGTTGATCTGATTTTTATCGTCAACAATCATAATGAATAAAATTCTAAGCAAATGACAAAAGAATATATTATATAAATAATAATTACAATTACAACTATAAATAAATTAGGGGTGTGTTTGAGCCCCATTTTTAGTATAGAATTTATTTTGTAATGGTAGATTAATGGAGAATGTATGGTTAAAAATGAAAAAAAAAATTTGATTTGTGTGTAATATTATTTTATTGAAAAATATTCAATTGAAATAAAAAAGAGAAAAATGTAATTTAAAAAATATGAAGATCAAACAAGAGCTAAACAAAGAAAAGAAAAAAAAACTGAACTATTTATGGTCCTTTAATGAAGAAATATTTTGTATTACAAACGTTCTAAAAATCGAACTGAACTTGCCAATTCAATCAGAAAACCCAAGAACTGATCGAAAATTTGGTTCGATTAATACTAAACCCACACTTAATAAAAAAACCGGTAAAAAACCAATCAATTGACCGATTTCAATTTTCCCAGTTGAGTTTTAAAATATTTAATATTAAAAACTAATAAAGTCTTTTAGGCCTCTTGATTTTATTTTATTTTTTGTTAATTAAAAGGTCTAAACGCTTGAACTACAAATTGTTAATCACACACTTAATTTAAACACTACAATTCCCATGTTTTTATAGTACGAATCCAATGTAGGACAAAGTAAAACTAAAAATAGGGATGGCAATTTTTCCCTCCCCACGCCGTCCCGGCCCCACCCCGCCCCTCCCCGCCCCTCCCGAATTGGGCAAAAACTCAGTCTCGAACGAGTTGGTAGTGCAAGGTGCCCCGTCTCGAGTCACGGGGCAGGGCGCTCCTAACCCCGCCCCTTGAAAAATAATAATAATAAAAAATTAATTAACTATACAAAAATTAATTAGCTAAATAAAAAAAAACTAAACGGGGCGGGGCGAGGTGGGGCTGAGGAGTCGCAGGGCGGGGCGGCGGTGTCCCGCCCCGTTGCCAACACTAGTAAAAAGTACTAATTTGGCATAGTCAAATCAAACACTATTAAAAAGTACTAATTTGGCATTGTCAAATCAAAGTTCCCACATCCTTTGATTTTTATTTACTTTATGAAATAAATAAATTATTTTTCTAACTTATTTTAATTAATAAAAAAAATCAAAAACTCTCTAAATAATTCAATTAATGATATTATACTATTATCTAATATTGATTTTTATTTGAAAATATATTTACAATATGCTTGGATTCCATTCTATCAAGAAAATGCATTTTGAAATAGTAAAAAGTTTGAGAATGTATGGTTGAAAAATGAGGAAAAATTTTGAATTTGCAAAAAATAATTTTATGAAATAATATGTAGATGAAAATGAATTTTCAGAATGATGGAGCTCAAACAATGATTTATTTATCTTTATATAATTAAACGGTTCAACTCGATTCGACCCTTTAACTCTTAGCCCCTGTTGGTACACATTAAAATTTTCATTTTCATTATTCTACTCATTTTCAACTACACATTATTCAATAAAATAATATTTTCCATCACATCAATAATTTTTTCTTTTTATTCAACCACAAATTCTCCATCAATCTACTATTACAGAATATATTCTTCCAAAATAATATGACTCAAACACACCATTAATCCTTTCGTTTTTTCAGATCAATGTCCGGTCTGAGTTTTAAAATTATGTTATATGATCGACCCATCGATCGAACCTTGACTTCATCACCCAGCAGCATAACCTGTAAGCAACAATGAACCCGGTCTATCCCCCCTGGCCGGTATTAAAACAATCCCTTAATTCTGCCCCCATCTAATCCCATTTACCCTAAAAATGTCCGACAAAATTGAAGCCCAGCAAGAACCAGAACAAATTACCGACGAGAAAATCCCACAATCAGTCACTTCGATCCCTCCAATGGCGGAAGCTGAGCAGACCCAACAACAACCCGGATCCACCTCCACCACGCCAAAATTCTCCAATGTTTCCTTCAGCATATGGCCACCGACTGAGCGCACTCGGGACTCCGTCAGAAATCGCCTGATCGAGACCCTTTCTTCTCCTTCAATTTTATCCAAGCGTTACGGCACTGTTCCACCCGAAGAGGCGGCGGATGTGGCGACCAGGATCGAGAAGGAAGCGTTTTTGTCCGCTGGGACTGCTGCGACCACTGACGATGATGGGATCGAAATTCTTCAAGTTTATTCCAAAGAAATCAGTAAGAGGATGCTGGATACTGTGAAATCCAGATCTGATGAAGCGGAGCCCGAGAGCAAGCCTGCTAAGGAGCCGGAGGTGGAGAGCAAGACGGAGGAGCAGAAGGAGGAGGAGGATGTGGGATCCACTGCTCCACCTCAAAGTGAGAAAACCGAGTCTGTTGTTGATGATGAGTAACCGACTCTTGTTAAGGTTCTTCTGCAATTGTTATGTGTTTTTTTTTTCTTTTTTAATCTGTTATGCGATGTACTTGGTACTGCAATTATCTTCGGAGGGTAATCTATATTAGTATCACTAGTTTATATTATATTGCTCTTCTTGGATCACCACACCAGTAGAAATTGTGTTAATCTGAATGTTTGCTATTGGGGGTAATTTTGGGCTTGGCATTCTTTGACCTCAATTACATTCCCGAATTCTTATTAATTTTTCTTTGTTTGTATATATCTTACTGAAAATGTGATGAGTATATTGAATCAGTCTGGAGGCAAAGAAGTCTAGAATTGGTGTAGCTAAGTGGAGTATTTTAAATTTTAAGATAGGATTGAGTTACCGAATCTATTTCACTTTTTTCTATATGGTTCATAGACTTAAATTTCTGGAGACAAATGTTATATTCTCTGTAATTTAAAAGTATAAATGTTATAGTCTTGGTCATCACCTCCACATCTCTCCATGTGAATGGCACTAAAATACTCTTAAATCTAGTTCCCTTGCTGCATGTATAACCCACATGCATAAATGGTGGTCACCTGAGTGGCTGTAGCACTCTCGTTACAGTATGGTGGTTGGTTCTTCGAGATGGCCTCAACATTGATATGTAGGCAATCTCGTGTTTTAGTTTAGGTAAGGTAGTTAATTGATTATTTGAGTCCTGTACTGTTTTTCTGGAGGGTGGTGAATGTTGTAGCAAAGTGTCTTCGTTGTTACAAGAAGCCAGGGTTAAAATTTGACGTCAAAAGTATATCTATTTGTTTAGTTTAATTGATAAGATAAATCCACTTGTACTGTCAAGTATCTAGTTTCTTGTCAGTGGATTGATGTGGATTAAATTGTAGAACTTCAATAAGCAATTAGAGTGCAGTAAAAGTTCCTTGCAATTACCCCATAAGCAAAAATGCTAACCTACTTTTCTGTTGCCACATGTGATTAATTTTCTTACTGAATTATTTGAATCAATCTTTGTCTTGATGAAACAGTATATTGGAGGGATGCAGTGAAAGATATTAGGGGAGAAATTTTTGGTGAAAAAATTCGATTTCTGTCTGTCTATTCTTGGATTAATTAGGACTTTTAGAGCATACATAGACCCATCTACGTTTTGTCTTCGTAACCTAATTTTCGAGCTCGATTTTTCGGAGTAAATGAGCGTAGTCCGACATCTTTTTGGCAAAAAAATCACTTGCATATAGAAGACTTACTCCCAAGAAAACTTAAATACTATTGTTTGACTGCAATAATTCAAAATAAAACCCAAAATGTGGTTAAAATTTAGATTGATGGCTCCAAATCAGTCAGATGTTAGAAGTTACATTCAAATCAATACTCATTTTTCAGAAAGTAGACACCAATTGACTTATAAAACTTGTACCATATTATGGAAGAAATTGCCAAATCAGCATTCGTAAATTAAGTGCATTTAGCTTGCTTTGTTTTTCCAATAATCCAGCACAGAGGAGTTTGTGTTTCTGAACATATTTTGTGAATAAGCATGAAGTTAAAATTATAGTTAGGTTCTCAAACTCCTTAAATATTTTTGCAGTATTAACTTTGTGGATCTAGGAACATTTTTAATCAATATGCCATGGAGAAGGTACTATGTTGCAACAATTATTGT
Organism: Fraxinus cuspidata; assembly: GCA_903798385.1. Lineage (NCBI taxonomy): Eukaryota > Viridiplantae > Streptophyta > Magnoliopsida > Lamiales > Oleaceae > Fraxinus > Fraxinus cuspidata. The sequence continues at coordinate 14,161 of CAIGRP010092950.1, read as the reverse complement.
TCCAAAGAGGAATACAACCTGTGTATATGTATAGGTGTGATTTTTTTAGGAGACGGGGCGTGATTTGGAAAATTAGAATTCAAGCAGCAAAATAAATTTGAATATTTTTCCTGCACCATTCATCTGTTTATTTATACTCGTGTCTCATGTTCACTAATACAGAAGTTTAGTGAATGACTAGCATGGTTTGTATTGCAGTCAATAATCCTTCATCTGTGTTTATTTGCCTATATTTGATTGAAGTTACTATGTGTATTTTGGTTTTGAATGTTGGGAGAAACGAAATGGCTTGTCTTGATAGATGTTGAGCTTTAGAAGATATGCTGCAATGAGGAATCTGGCAGTAACGCCCAGGGAATTTTTTCTTTATCAAACTGCCTTTGTGAAATGGTGTTTTTGAAAAAAATTAGAATGTTTCACAATGAAAAATGTGAATTCATTAGTGAAATGTGAAGTATACTTGACCATTGTGGCAATTTGCAGTCTGATTTACAATTTTCCCTTCTAAGATATTTGACTTAGCCTGTGTTTGGTTTTGCTAAAAATAAAATTTTTAGTAGATTTCGATAAAATTGATGAAATGTGTGCTTGAAAGGTTGATAAATTTGTGGGTCTCATTAAATGTGTGGTTAAAATTAATTGTTGACTTTAACTTATAATTTTATCAAGTTTTTTTAGCTAAACCAAACATGGATTTGATTTGAAATTTGTTAACACAATTCTGTTCAATCTTCACGGGAAAAGTTTTCTGGTCATCTCGAGCAATTTGAGTATGATCCTTTGCTTGCTTGGGTGTTTCGACTATACACTGCACTCTGTATGATGCATTCTAGTATTTGGAATCTAGCCTTTTGTGTGTGTGTGTGTGTTCAGTCTATCCTGATTTGAGTTTGTGGTATGAACATGAAAATAGTGTGATAAATTCACTGATCCTCTATGTACTTGTGTTATTAAGTGAAAAACCAGCTAGGAGATACTATTGAAATGTAACTTTTTGTATGATATCATTGTTCGTGCAAATCCAGCAAGCGTACGAGATTGTTGGTAAGTAATAGTTTTGGTGAGATAGAATATCGTCACACGGAGATTTCAATTCAAGTTTTATAGTTGTGTATGGAATTTGAATTGTGTAAAACAAAAGGGATTTTGATTTGATTTATGCTAAATTAATCTAACAAAACTGTAGAAGTGTGTTTGTATCTATGAATGGATTATTGTGTTGGATTTAGAGTCTGTCTATTGCTATTTATTTTAATTATTGATTTGTAATTTACTCACATTCATGTATTCTTGACAATCGATAAAATTAATATATTTAACTTTCTTTTCTAAGGCAAATTGAGTATATCATAATCAAGACTCGAATCGAGTACTAGTCTGAATTCAAATTATTAGAATATATTTAGATTTAGATTATCTATATGATTGCTCACATGATAAATGTTATTCCTAACATTTATTGCACATGTGTTAATTTTGTCGTGTTCTAAACTTATTGTGCGTCTTTCAACACTACATCAAGTAATTCATTGGTGGCCAATTAATTAAACAATGCAATGGGTATGCAAAATTTAAACAAAAAAATAAATTAAACTAATAGTTTTGAATTAAAACAAATAAACAATATGGTTTATCTTAATACAAAAATGGATCTAGTCTAGCATATTAATATATAAATTAGAAAAAGAATAATAACAAAAAAATATCATTTGGATCATGAAATAATTCAAAAGATGCTGATCTTCAAGTTCAAGATTAAATTTTTCTAAATCTTGGTGTAATTGACCTTGAATTTCTTGTTAGTCCTTGATCTACTCTATCAAAATATAACAACTGGCCCTTTCTTTTTAATGAATTTGTTTGATATTATTGTGTATGAAGGCAAGAGAGGGTTTTCAATGTAAAGCCCTTGTTCTCCATTTATAAAGGTTGAATTTAGGTCAAGAAATTGTCTCAAAATTGTTACCATAAGATTTTGAATCAAAAAAGGAAATTGGCTTATCAATAGAAAATTTGGCCCGCGCTCATAGGCATAGCCACCACGTACACACATGCATGCTGTATTGCTCTTGGGTCTAGAAAAATGGTGTCTTGCACGAACTTTGAAATTTGTTCGAGTACGCACCAGTTCGTGCGGTGTTGTCCCTAAGGAGCTTTTGATATTTTGATCATAACTTTTTCTAGTGATATTCGATTGAAGTGATTCAAATTATGTTGGAAAGATAACTCAAAGAAGATGTACAATTTTTCCAATTCAAACGTTTGCTATCCGAAAAATATGTTTCAAGTTGAAGCTAAAAATTCGGAGCATAACATTTTCAATTGAAAATTGATTTGTGTATATTTCACTCATTTGACCTTTAATTGCATCCAATTGATCATATGTGATCTTCAATCATCATTTTATGGTTTGAATCAACTACTGGATGTTTACATTTTGGTCCCCAAACTTTGAATTTCTTTCGTTTTTGCCATTTTTCGTTCTTTTCTTCTAATTTCACCAATTTACATTGAGTTCAACCTAAAGAACATAATTAACACATAATTAAGCTATAACTCATCCAAATCACTAACAATTACTACAATTTAGTTACTTGTAAAAATTCAACTTTATATAATATTGGATCCTCATTCTCTCTAGTTTGGTTAAATCTTACTAATTGCAGTTCAACATATAAATAAATTCAGATTCTCTTTATTTTTTATTGATTCAACCTCCAAAAAAAAATCAACTTAGCTAATAACCCCTTGTTAAAAGTCTATTCTCTCAAATAAGTGTTTAGTGTCTAATCAAAGCATGTAACAATCTTTTTTTTTTTTTTTTCATCTTATGTGTGGATTTCTCTCCATTAAACTTTCTAAATGATCATTCTAGCGAGCTTTTGGTCAATAACTCTCAAATCAGATGACTATGGGCACCAAGTTTTAGATACTCTTTCAGGCTTAAAATCTTGAATCATAAAGGTTACGAATAGAAGTTTCATAATGAGATAATATTTTTTTCTTCTCTTTTTTCTTTCACGAAATGATTAGTACAATTCCTCTTATAAAACACTTATTCTCGAAAATCAACCTCTAATTTAAAATTTTCACCTAATTTTTATATCATTGACATTAAACAATTCACACAATATTTAGCACACATAGAACCCACATTTATCTCAATATATCCCTACAACAGTTCAATTACCTCCAACTATCCAAAAATTGGTTTAAGTATGTATAATTCAGTGGTCATTTAGATTTAGAATCTAAGTCTACTAATTAAATTGTTTTCATCATATTCAAAATTTGAATAAAACTATTTTTAAGTATGCAACACATAAATTTTGTGTGCAAAAATATCAAACTTCACATAAATAAGAATAAATTAACTAAAATATGTAACTTTTTCACAATTTATAATTTAACACATAGTTTCAAATACATGCATCATAGTAGACAAATTTATCTAACCTACAAAAGCACAATAAAAAAATAAATTTTTTTTTCAAATTTTCAGATTTTTTTTTTTTTGGCACTTGGACAAAAACACAAACAAATAAAAACATAATGTTTTTCCACTTCAAACTTATAACATTGTCCTCCTTGTTTAAAAATATAACAAATAATATATAAAATTAAGAGTAAATAAAGGAACTAAGTACCCCCGATATATATTTAAAGATGGTGGATGGATTGGTATGAAAGTTTTGGCTCACTTGCTATTTTTTTTTCTTTTTTTCTTTTTTTTGCCTTGTCTAGTGTTCAAGGTGTCATGTTCATACAAGATTAAAAAAAAAAAATCAATTATAACTGAAACAATTTATAATAAGTTGAAACTCACTCTAAATGGAAATACGAGAATAAAAATGCACTATACTATTAAAAGTAGTAAAAATTATTAATCCTACATCTAAAAGTACAATAAATAAAAATGAAGAAAATTAGGTTGCCTCCCAATAATCACTTGTTTATAGTCATTGGCTTGACTTTGATATTTTGAGTATTTATGGTGGTTTGAAAATGGAGTTTTCAGCCTTGCATTGGCTGCAATAGCAGTAGTTCTTTTATTTTATCTTTGAGTCTGTAGATTATAAGTTTTCCATTATTGTCTCGCTTAATGATTCCACTTTTTTCTTTAATGATCTTGTTAATTCCCCAATAATCGATCTCTCAACATTCCTCAATAACAAGTAGTTGCTTGAGTGAAGCATCATTGTGAAGCTTTGTTGTTTTTCTTCTACCCTCAAAATTAATTCACATTTTTCAAAGTTCATTAATGCTCGTGCAATTGCTAAGAATTGTCTCCCCAAAATTAACTGCATGTGTTGAGCATTTATATCAATGATGACGAAATCAGTAGGAAATAAGTTATATCCAACTTTGATGAATATATCATCTATCACTCCATAAGGATACTTGAGTGTCCTGTCAGCCAGGTGTAGAATTATTGATGTTGCTTTTGGATCATTAAATCCTAATTTCATATAAATAGATAGTGACATCAAATTAATAATAGCTTCTAAATCAATTAAAACATTTAAATCATGTGAATTTAGATATGTGAACGAATTTGATGCTCGTAATTCAAACCATCCTGATATAATAGAGATGCTCCCATGATCAATGCTACATATAGAAATAATGTTGATCCAATAAATGGTCATCAGTACTTCACATACTACAATATCGATAACCTATGTAGTTACATGCATAGAACGTGGACAAACATCAAATACTCGTAGAAATGCTCCAACGAGCAATATTCTTGAAGTTATTACATATCCCGAATGTTAATGGTGGCAATGCGGATATGGGCAACATGGTAGCAAGTCATCGGGCTAATGCACCAAGAAATAATGTTGCAACAAACAATACACATTTTTTTTGATGTCAATTGTTGGGAATGCAGTTATGGAAAATGTATTGGCACTTAATAGTCATTTCCCTACTTATAATCGTTGGGATTGTCAGATATAGTAGGGAATGAAGTTTTTTTTTCCTTTTTCTATAGAAAGGAGGACTTAAATAGAAAAGTGCAAATGCTTGCTCTTATGAAAAGAATCAAATTCTAAGTGAAGAAATCGAGAAAAAGTTTCTTGTGTCTGTTGTGTGTTGATGGGAAATATAATTCGTATTTATGTGCTTCAAACTTCAAGAATTATCATGTTCTCAAAGGTTCGTAAATGCAAACTTGGTCACTCGTGGTTTGCATTTTTGCCTGAGATGATCATAAGCATTCAGTTTTCGCATCTCATAATGGAAAGATCTGATTATGATAATTGTGTTGAGGCGTGATTAAATAGACAGATAAAATATTTACGATTAATTTGTAAGAGCATAACTAAACTCTAGAAAATATAAATAAAGTAAGGAAAAAGAAAATAAGGTGAAGATCAAAATTTGAGGCAAATGAAAATACTTTCTCCTCAAGACAATATAGCCCCCACAATGGTGCTAATGGACTATGACATTTGTCTCTTAAGATACAATAAATACAACTTGTGGTAAAGGCAATTCAAATCACAAGCAACAACGAACTTGGAACGATGATTTTCTCTCTACAAAAAATGGCTTGGAGAGTATTTTGCAAGAGTTTTGATATAATGATCAATGTAAAAATGATATGGGATGTATTATGAACGTCCAAAGGTCCTATATGTTGAGGAGGAAAGTTGTAAGTGAAGTGTCGTGCCCTCAACTTAGCTACCTTCGCCAAAGATCGCAGCATTTGCTGTTGCTAGTTTGTTGCTAGGCTCTCGCACGAGTGACAGTGATGCCTTTTCATCAGAACTTCCCTCGCTCACCTTCGCTAGACTGTCGCTTGAACGACAGTAAACGAGCAATAGAGTTAGCCATTTTTCAACCCATATATCCTCTTTTCGATGGTCTCATCGCTTGAGCGATAAATGAGCAACAGAGTTGGCCATTTTTCTAGTCCATATATCTTATTCTCTATCCAACTTTTGGACCGAAATTTCTCATTCATTCAAAATTGATTTTTAAATTCCAAATATACTACGATGATCTACTCAAAGAGTAGAACAAGTCATTCTATTTATATTTATATTTAGACTATGGATTAAGTCTGAATATTTGGTCGAAATTGACACAAAAGTTACTTTTTCATACTTCATTTTATTTTCGTTCTCTAAACCAAATTCCAACAATCCTCCACATGAATGAAAATTCGAATATGCTCATGTTATGCAGGAACATGATACATTGTAGAGAGAGCGGAAAAACACTGCATCGGGTGAAATACTATATGATTTACTTGGCTAATTGGTGAACGTGATGTCTTGAGCCATTTAGCCGCTAGTGTAAACGAAGACAGTAATACTTACATAGATGTGTTTCTTCAATTTTTCATGGTTCTCATAACTCTATACATTTTGGCCCTGAACCACTCTTGGGTTTCATAAATGTTTAGAAATTTCAACATTTAAACAATTTTCATTGAGGCGGCCCCACCCCACACTTACATAGGTGACCTCGTATTAAGAGTATTATGCCCTACTCTACTTGACTTAATCAAGATATAGAAATCATTAAGAGGATATCTTAACCTTAACATTCTACAAAAAGCACTTTAATAATCATAAGAATGAGTTAGAAAATATTTTCTCAAGTGCTTCATTGAATCTTTATAACTTAGTTGCCCATTGAACTAAAATCTTGGGATCTTCAGTCATCAAGGTAGGATTACCATTACAAAGATCTTTACGTAATAGGCTTTAATTACATTTCTTCGATAGACAACATACTTGATCTCTTGATAAATCTTTAGTATGTGAATCCGTGATGTTCTCCTTTAATTTCACATAATCTATGGAAATGATACCATTAGAGATTAGTTGCTTAACGATATTGTGCCTATGTTGTACATGTCTAGACTTACCATTATATATGTTATTTTCAGCTCTTCCAATAGCCAATTGATTGTCACAATGTATACTAATTGTAGGTGCCGACTTAAGCCAACATGGAATATCTTTCAAGAAGTTATGAAACCAATATGCTTATTCTCCTGCTTTGTCCAAGCAATAAACTCTAATACCATTGTTGATCGAGCAATACAAGTTTGCTTTGTCGATTTCTATGATATCTAGCTCCACCAATGGTAAAAACAAAACCACTAGTAGATTTAGAATATTTTATATCGAATATCCAATTCGCATCACAATATGCTTTTAATACGGCGGAATATTTTGTGAAGTGTAATCCATAAGTTAAAGTATATTTGAAGTACCTAAGAACTCTTGTTAAAATCTTCCAATGATCATGGTTTAGATTACTTATGAACCTACTAAGTTTATTCACAGTAGATGTTATGTCCGGTCGAGTGCAGTTTGTAATATACATAAGACTGCATATAACTTTTGAATACTTTAGTTGTGACACATATTCACCCGTATTGTTTACTAAATATAAACTTGTGTCAAACGGTGCTACGTATTCACCACCTATATCACTACAAATACTTTTTATTTGTTTACCAAGTTGATTTTCAACTTCCGTCTTATAATGCTTAAAGAGACCTAAGGCCTCGTCTTTACTTCATAGTAAAAAGACATAACAATACTTTGTACAAATATCAATGAAAGTTATAAAGTATTTCTTACCACATTTAATTTGAATAAATTTCAAGTCACATATATCGCTATTTATTTATTTTAAAGGTGTTGTGTTCCTTTGAATTGAGTTTTTGAATTGAGTGAAAATGTGTTTTTGGCAACTTTGCTTTAACACATACTTCACACTTATAATTAGGATCAATCTTAAGCGTCGGAATTAAACTTTGATTCATAAGTTTGCGCATAGATTTGTAATTAAAGTGTCCTAATCGACTATGTCCTAAACAATACAACTCAAGCATATAAGTAGAATTTAAAATTTTATTCATAATGCTTTGTTTATGTACAACTGTAAGAACATTCATTTTGAACATTTCATCACATAAGTATCTTTTATCAACATACATCTCATTCTTAGTGAGTACAAATTTATTGATTACGAATGCAAGTTTAAAGCCATTTTTACCAAGTAGATACTCGAATACAAGATTCTTACGAATGTCTGGTACATATAGGACATTGATGGGGACAAGTTTTTTGGTGGAGGTCATATTTAAAGTAAATTTTCCTTGTCCTTCAAATTTAGAACTTGAAGATTTTTTCATAAAAAGTTGTTCTCCAATTAACTTTTTGTAGTTAGAAAACATAGTCTCGTATGCACAAATGTGACGGGTAGTTTGAACTTCCAACATTGTTATATTTAGAAACAACTTCTCTTTTATCCCTTTAGAAATGGTGTTTCTTTCAACCACATTTCCTTGCGCGTGTTTCTTAGGCTTTCGACATTCATTAAAATGATATCTGACTTTTTCACAATTTTAACAGTTTCCTTTAAACTTTTTAGTATTTTTGGAGTTGTCTCTTTTTGGTATAACACTGGAGATCTTACGTTTCTTGTTTACATCTTTTGAACTAATTTCAACAAAATTTGCTCCAAGTTGAACAATAGATTTCCTTTCGATATGTCTATTGTCTTCCTCAATCCTCAAACGGACTATCAATTCCTCCAAATTCATCTTTTTGCATTTATGCTGAAGACAGTTCTTGAAATCTCTACACATATGATGGAATTTTTCAATAATGGCTGCAACTTGGAAGGACTCACTTAATTCCATCTTTTCAGCATGTATATCATGAAGTAAAAACTTGAAGTTCATGTACTTGACTTATCACAGTTTGGGAGACTACCATTTTGTAGTCCAAAAAATTACAAATAATGAACATTTTTGTTCTAGCATCCTCAGTCTTGTACTTATTTTCCAAAAAAATCCATAAATCATTAACCGAGTCCACTGAACTATGCAGTCCATAATGTGTATTGTCCAATGCATTTAGGATATAATTTTTGTAAAGAAAATCCGATTGCTACTATGCATCTAATGCAATAATCGACTCACGATAAATTTCTCCTTCTTGTATAGCAATAGCTCTTTCTTTTAGGAACTTTACCAAATTTCTCCTTCTTATATAGTAAGAGCCCTTTCTTTTGTTGCCATCTTTTAAAATCCACACTTGCAAACTTTTGTCGATTTTTCCCCATGTGGGATGTAAGAGTTTGATATATGTATAGCCAAAGACAGAACCCTATGGTTTGTACCATTTTTTGTTTGACTTGAAGTAGTCTCAATAGTATTCATTCATGTTATAGACAAAAGTTCAACGTACAAATAATGAAAAAAAGGAATAGCACACAAAGGCTCATTCCAAAAATGAAGAAATGTCCAACAACAATCACAAAAAGACGAATATTGTCTTAAGAATGTTGAGGCATTAGTATATGTAAATGGTTGGTTAGACAAAGAAAACATTTAAGATTAATTCGCACGAGCGTAATTAAACTCTAGAAAATGGAAATATAGAAAGTAAGGAAAAAGAAAATAAGATGAATATCAAAATTAGAGGCAATTGAAAACACTTTCTCCTTAAGATAATATTGCCCCGTAATGATGTTAACGGACCACGACACTTGTCTCCCATAATACAACGAATACAACTTGCGGTAGAAGCACTTCAAACTAGAAGCAACTACAGATTTTGAACGATGTTTTTCTCTTCTGCACGAAAATAATTTTGGAATGACTTTATAGAGCATTTTGCAAGAGTTTTGATGTAATGATCAATGCAAAAATGATACGGGATATATAATGAACGCCACATGGTCCTATATATAGAGTATGAAAGATTTTGAATAAAGTGTCGTACTCCAAACTCAGCAACCTTTGCCAAATGTCGTAACATTTGTTGTCGCTAGTATATTGCTGGGCTTTCGCTCGGTAATAGTGACATCTTTTCACTAGAACTTTTCTTGCTCGCTTGTTGTTAGACTATCGCTCGAGCTACATTCTCATCACTCAAGGTCGCTCTAGCGATAAGCGAGCAATAGAGTCACCCATTTTTTTAGCCGTATCTTCTTTTTTATCCAACCTTTAACTGCAATTTCTCATTTATCCGGAATTGGTTTTGAGATTTCAAATATACCACGACGATCTACTCAACAAGTAAGCAAAAGAGACTATTTATATTCATAATTTAACTATGGATCAAGTCTGAATATTTGATCGAAGTTGACACAAAAGTCAATTTTCCATACTTAATTTTATTTTCATTCTCTAAACCAAATTCCAACCAATCGACCCCTATGTCCCTAGAGAGGCGGAACTGATTATCCTTGTTGCACTTTAGAATTGTCTTATGGTAGTGCTCTTCTCAGTAAAATGTTACATGTTGATAGCCATGTCGGTTACAGTTTGAGTTAACATGGCCGTTTTTTAATGATCTTCACTTTTTTCTTCTTTGAATGTTTCATGCTGAAACGTCAAAGTTTTCCTCTTGAGAATATCATCGTTGTTTGACCTGCTTCTACTAATTTTTCTTGGCTTTTATTTTTCCTCACATCTTTACTGATCGTAGTTTTGGTAAGAATTTCCATTTATGGAGCCAAATTGTTGACCTCGAAAAACGGATAATTTTATTAAAAACTATGGTAGATTTTTTTTCCCTTTTCAATTTCGGTAAGTTTTCCCTCTTTTTGAGTATTTTGGTTTTCTTGGAGCCAATTTCTATTTCAAAGTGATAGATTCCAATGTTATTTTGATCGAAAATTATTTCTCGATCGGAGACAGTCTTTAGATTTTCAGAGGTACGACCCCAAATGTTCTTTCAATTCAAGGAGTTTTTTAGATGTTCTTTCAATCCCTTGATTTCTTAGAATAAAAGTCTTGAATCCTTTTCTTTGTTGTGCTATATTTATATGTAATTTTAGGGGCATTTTTGTGAGTTAACATTCATTTAACGTTTTGTTGAAAGTCATGATTAAGTTTCATTTTCAATGCTCATGGATTTTCGTGACTTTGTGACACTTCTTCAAAATTTCATCGTTTGCACGTAAATTAATAATATTTAGCAATATTGGTGTTTAGCACCAGGCTAGCTAGTAACATTATATTACAGGTTCAATTAAATAGAAAGAATTATGACTCATTTAATAGGATCTATGATACGCTAACACCTAAATTAGTGTTCAACATTATTGATGCTAGATAGTATTATTCTTACACTTAAGGACTTGCACTAACATCCGGGTTGATTTTGTCGGAATCCGCACTAAGGGTTACGTCCATGTCGAGGCCCTTTATCAGAGGCAATCCGAGGCCCAATCGAGTTCCTTGCCAAGTGTTATGGTTTTGTGTATTCCTTTGCTCAGGGGAGATTTAGCGGTCAAGATGTTCTTTTGGTCCATGAGGCCTTGCGACATTCATCTTGTGATACATGGGTTCATGATGAGATCCTTTTCATGGTTGACGTAACATTCAGGTGGAATGTGATTATTTCTATACGTAAAAATAGTCATCTAATATTGACAATATATTCTTTCTATTGTCAATTGTTCCACAAGTTTCAAAGTGCATTCGTACAAAAATAGTGCATTCCTATAACAAAATAAATTTAGCGTGTATATTAACAATTTCTACCGGGTAAAGATCCACATTCAAAGAATTAATTAAGTTGGAGGACCAAAATCACACTACCAGAAAGGTTGAGGAGCCCACACTAATTTTTCCAAAATAAAAACAGAAAAAGGGGGAAATTTACATCTTGTTTGGCTAAGCTTAAAATGTTTACATATAAGTAAATAAATAAGTTTTTCTTTCAATTTTAATAGATTCAAGTTAAAAATAGTAAGGTACTCATTTTGACATTAAGATCTACTAAACGGAATAAGATAATCATGGCATCACATGAGTGTTTTCAACTAATTTGTAAATTTTATTTAATTAATTGGTTTTTATTATCTCATACTATACCTTCAAATTTCTTCGGCTTTGATGCCTCTAAATCCTTTTATGGTGATGAATGACATTAAATGAAATGCTCTGCTTAATTCTGTACAAATAATTATTTTGTCGTTAGATTTTATCTATTTAATTTAATCATATATCAGTATACGATTTCCTCAACAATTTTAAAATTAGCAGTAATTAGGTATATTTTGCAATCGACCAGACAAAATTGTATAATTTTTATATATCCTCGTGTACAAGGAAATTAACCAAGTCAAACTTTTATAGGTACAATTATTCTATCTCGTGATCCACCCCTTGACTTACACATGCAGGGGAATTTTTTTTCAACTTCTGGTGCATTATGATACGCAAAAAATCTTTTGATCCAATCCTTCAAGTCCAACCACTTCTTTCAAAACTGTTCATTTAAATTTTATATTCAACGCGTTCTTCACATGACACTGCGAGAAAAATAATTATTCTGAACAATATTTGGTATAAAAGTATTTGCAGCGCCGATAATTACGACATACCTTTCCCTAAGAACACCATGGCGTAAAAGGATTCGTTTTTAGCCCATGTTTAGTAATGATTACAATTAGAATTTGAATCTAAATCTAAATCTAAATCAAAATCAAAATCGATATTTAATTTTAAACATATAGTTTATGAGAATCACTACTTTTCAACCATATATTTTATCAGTTTTTATTAAAATTTATTAAAAATACGATTCTAAGCGCCACCAAACAAGAGGTTAGTCCCACATGAGGCATTTTTGATAAATTTGTAGTAGGCGAGACTAAAAAATAGTATCGTTGTTGGTTTTTATAACTTTTAAACATATCGTTGTTGGTTTTTATAACTTTTGTAGTAGGCGAGACTAAATGTTGCTATAACTATGCAAATTTGATTTATCTATCTGCACATCATTTTTTGCCACCTTTGTTGACAGAAAACTATTGACTAAAAAAATGTAAAGCTAGATGTACACCGAACGCTGTTGCTGCAAATTACGCACCCAAAAAAAAAAAAAAAATGGGAAATGGGAAAAGAATGAACAAAATCAAGAAAATAGTGTAATAAACATTTCAATAACATGATACAAGTACGTGATCTAATAAGCCTTTTTAAAAGGGAAAGTATTCCAAGAAAATTGATGAAATCTCTGTGTTATAAAACAAGATTATCTAAATACAAATTTCCAAAATTTGAAGAATCTATATAACAGTTTAATGTCCAGGACCTTTCTTGCTTGGCCCAGAAGCCAAAATGAATGCCAAACCTCTTACTGATCTCTGTGTACCACTACTACTTGAAACTCCCTCTTGTTGCTTACTAGCACGGGATATGGAAACCACGGGTACCGGCCTCGACGGAAGGACTCTGCATTGAACAGGATTCATCAGCTGTGAACCCATTATCATCAGTAACATTATGGTTGTGAAAACTTGAATAAACCTCCCTTTAAATGCCATGTTTATATGTTTCAGCTCTCTCCGTGTGTGTGTGTGTGTGTGTGGTTTTATTTTATTTTTTTTCTTTGAAGGGATTGTAGGGTTGTAAATGAATCTCTGTGTATATATATAAGAATTTGTGAGAGGACGGTGCAGCAGAATTTCTGCAAGGGAATTTTGACTTGGAATTGTACCTATTTTTCTATGGCTGATTTGGTGAGAATTTTAGAGGGTGGCAAAGAATGTTTTTGCAGTAGCGTACGAGCAAGTATCCATGTTCAAACCTTAAAGGATTTCACACGGTTTTTGATTAAACGCGTGTCCGATTGTACCTGTCTATTTTGGCCTTTTCTCTCCTTTTGTGTTTTTAAGACACCGACTATTATAGTACAGACTTCCTAAGATCATGAAATTAATACACTTATATATCAAAAGGACACAATTTAATAAGGTAATAAAGACAATTTCGACTAATAGTGGAGCAAGATATTTTTTTATTGTGGGGTAAAAATGCAAGTTGTATTTTTTTTTTTTTAAAACAATATAACACTAACTATGGATTGAAAGTAGCGATGTCAAAAAAGCTCAGTGGCTTTGGTGGCCCGAAAAAAGTTCAAGCCGGGCCGACTTGTGGCTCGGTGACATTGAGCCGAAACTCGGGTCGAGCCCCATTTTGGGGCATTGAGCCCGGCTTGGGCTGAGCCCCATTTTGGGGCGTCGGCTTGAGCCCGAGCTAGCTAGGGCTCGTCCCAAGGCCGTGTCACGAGCTGAGCCGGTTTTTTTTTTTAGACGTATTTTTTATATATTAATATTTAGTTATTATTTATAATGCGTATGAATTGCACAAATTTTAAATATATTA
>CAIGRP010092933.1:0-24868 GCA_903798385.1 Fraxinus cuspidata | reverse complement strand
AAGTTAAGTAAAATGCAATAATAAAATAACACAAAAGCTTAGTAATATGACTTTAATAAGTGCCGAAAATTACACTTATCACCTGGCAAGTATAGGCACTACATCGCACATCACTTTGTCATGATACCTCCTATTGAGAAACGCACCAACACTCTCATATTCATCTTAACCTCTCCACATTCTTTCAACCATTGCAATTTGTAAGGCCTAAAATGTTTTAACATAGTTAATCTTAATTTTTCAACAAATGTAGTGCTAGCCACATTGGTACCACTACCTCCCATCAATAATCATACTACTTGCCTTATTGTTGATGTGGCATCTCGTATGAAATATATATTCTCTCTTTGTTGTTCCAAGTCATCTACTTTGACTTGAGCACTAAAAGCTCGCCGTGTAACCAAAGGTTCTCCCATTGCATACTCCACTTTCTCACAATCATCTTCCAATTCCGACATGTCATTATATTCATCCTCACTACCACTCACCACTTCTCCATTGTCTCGCAAAATCATCGCCCTTTTGTTGGGACATTGAGAAATACTGTAACCAGTTCCTAAGCACCTAAAACATTTGATATCCTGATTCCTAGAGGGTTGGGAATCTGCCTTGTGTGTAGCTTTGCTAGCAACTTCATCTCTTCTCTTCAGTAGCTCAATCCTACTTTTTGAAACAGTCTCATCACTTTTATTGTCATCCCACTTTGGTTTCTAATAATAGTTAGAACACGAAGAATTCGATGAATATCTAACGGTCCCCTTCCTCTTCAATTGCCTTTCCACCTTCATAGTTACATGTAGCATGTCTTTCAGCTCCACATAATGTTACAACTCTACCACATTAGCTATCTCTCTATTCAAACCATTCAAAAATCGAGCCATGGTGGCCTCACTATCCTCCACAACATTCGCTCTAATTATAACAATTTTCATCTTCTTGTGATAATCATCCACACTCCTAGAACATTGGAAAATGCTCTGCAATTTTTTATGAAACTCCCTATAATAATGATTAGGCACGTCTTCCTCGTGATATCCTTCAATGCTTCCCAAGTATTAATAGGCCTCTTAAGGTTCCTCATCCTAGATAGTACTACTTGATCCAACCAAATGATAGCATAATCTGTAAATTCAAATACCCCAATCTTTACCTTCTTTTCTTCCGAGCAGTTGTGGCAATCAAATATCAACTCTACTTTCTTTTCCCACTCCAAGTATGTCTCCGAATCACTCCTTCTTCTGAATGAAGGAATTTTCAATTTGATATTGCCCATACTTCTATCAAAACAATCTCGAATAAGATCTCTACCCCTTCTTTCATGCCTAACTCTTTTATCCTTCATTCTTCCTAATATTCTCATTAATGTCACTATCCACTTCACATTCACCAACAAAATTTTCTCTGTGATCCCACCTTCCTTGCCTCCTTGAGTTAGGAATATATCTAAGTTGTTCCCTACGTAAATTAGCAAGCAATGTGTCTTACCTATCCAATCTGTCTTTCAAATCCTCAAACAACCTTTCGAACTGTCGTATCACCACATCCAACATGTTGACTTGATTATTATTCCCGTTTGAAGTAGAATCATCTATATCCGACATCCTAAATCTAATTTAATATTTGTCTCGCGTGTATACGCTTGTGTGTCACTCAAATTGACTTTTTCCTCTGTTAATCTCACCACTCTTGTCTTTTTCCACTCAATACTTTCTTGCAAGTGCATTAAAAAACTAATTTAATCTCAATCAAAATTCAATCCTAGTAGAGTTTCAAATTAAGATTTAAGTAAGAAAAATTGACTCTAAAATGACTCAAAAAGTAGGAATTTGCGCTTTGAATGGAACACTAAAGAAAAATTTCAGAATGTGTTTCTTGAATTTGAATTGAACACTTTTGAATTTGGATTTTTATTTTTTTTACTCAATAAAATGAAATTGTATGCTGCTTGCAATTTTTCGAATTTTTTATTTTTTATTTCCTTGGAAATTCAATTAAATACCAGCAAATGAAACATAAACTAATTTATATGCTAGATTAGCACACAAATAAGTTTTAATTTTTTTAATATATATTTTATGAATTAGAGACTCAAAAATGAAGAATACGAAAATTGAAAAACAAAAGACTCAAACAAAAAGAAAAATGATATAACCTTGATTTTTGAAGCCTTGCTATGATACCAATTGATGTGAACTCACATAGCAATAGTAGCTACGAAATCCACACAAGATTGATTCAATCCCAAGAAAGCCAAAAATCAATGCTTAAGCTTGATTTAAAAATATTGAACCAAGGAACAAACTCAATCGCCGACAATATGTTGACCCCATGATTACTAGATTCAATAATTTCACTCAATTTGTTTAAACACCACAAGAAATAATCTTGATAAATTGAAAATTAATTGGATGAAAAACAAGAAAAAAACAATAATGCCTTACAATTAATCTCTCAATTTCTATCTTGTACAATGAAAATAATAATCTTATTTATATGGAATCCATAAAACCCTAGTAAAAAGGGAATTAAACTCTAAAATAATTTAATATATTGACTAAAATAGAAGATTACACGAAATTTGAAAAATTCCTGACTGGAATATACTATGCTGCCGCATGTGTAAATCTATGTGATCGCATAAACCATCTGAGCTCCTCCACAATGGGTTCGATAAAGGGGCATGCGACAACATGCCCTGAACTATTACGCAGTCGCATAGTTGTTCCTTCCAGGTTCTCCATCCATTGCTTGAATCAAATTACTCCACTTCGTTTTATCTCATGTGCCCAACATAAAACTTGTCAATTTGCTTGTCGTGATCAATGTTTCGTCTACTGTGGGTCGAGCAAGTAGTTCTATTACTTCTTTGACCCGCTTGGCTCGCTACTTAGTCATAGGCACTTTATCAACAATCAATAGATCATTGTCCGGACTTGCTCTCGTACATAGATCACATCATAGCTTCGCCTCCAACAAAGAAGATTAGCACCAGGGCATCATCATCATCTACAACCATAATCACATCATCAATTAGCTAAGATTAACACCAGAGGCAGCTCATAAGCCTTATCTTCTTTCACTTTCCTGCCAAAGTTCAGGCGTTATATGACTATTCATGCCTAGACACGATGAACTATCATTATGTCGCATCCTACGAAGCTCTAATCATTAGCCACGTGACATCTAGCTAACAATCAAACTTAAGGCCTGTACTATACATCATGACCTACCTCGCCTAACTGAGGCCATCAAATAGAAGTAGCCGAAGCAACACCATCACCTCAATCGAGGCGCCATGTAGAGGTTAAACTCAACAGGCCAAGGCGAGGTGCCTAATCTGCTACAACCTATTACTAGAGTGATAGGCCTTCAAATCCACAAAGGTATCTTTTCCATTTGCCTAATCCAAGAGATCTTCTTTACAAGATCATCTTCTATGAGATCTTTCGCACAAGATTTTTTGCAATTGGTTGATGTGACATCTTTATAGTAGATGCCTCTCAATCAAGCTATCAGTCTACTTTTCAAAATCATTAAATGTCCTCTAAACATAAGGCTACAGAACTGAAGCCTAGGATATGAGACGTTGGTTGTTAAAATGAGGTCACGTCTTTTATCAGACGGTAACCACTTTACCTCTTTTACTTTAAAAGTTCACACTTATAGTCATTTCAAGGTAATGTAACTTTCTATTTTCAATAGTAATATTGCTCACTCTTATTTTTTTCATTTTGAAGACAGAGAATAAAAAATTATTAGAATATTTTGTGAGAGAATTTTTAGAATGATTTGAAAATTTATATCAATCTAGTAAGAGAAATTTTTGTGAGTTCAAAATCTAAATCATGAAATCCTTTCCAGCCAATTAAAAGAAAATTGAATTTGTTGTTGAGTTAAATTCCATAAAGATATCCCGGGAGTAGATGTAGGCTAAAATTGACTGAGATGCACCATTATACAGCTTTTGTTATCTATCTTACTATTTCCTTTATTACTCACTCATTTATTTTTTATAAATTGATAATTTATTGTAGAATATATATGTTTTTGAAAAATAAATTGGCATAAGTAATATTTCATTAATAAAAAGATTTTTTAAAGAAAAAACTATAGAACCGTGGTTAAATCTATTCACCCCTCTAGGTTAAGTTCAATCATTTTAGGACCAACAGTCAGCCTTGCCGACGACAACTATGAGCCATTGTTGGATCTCCCTCTCTCAGGTTTTATTTGTGTAAGCATATGTTTTATATATTAAAGAAGTTTTTGATGAATAAAAAAGTAATAACAATATAATTGAATTTTTGTAAATAATGGCTCCCATAATAAAGAGTAAAATGATGATAATTTCTTCCATCCTTTAAGAGGCTCCAATTAAATATCAGTGCCCTAAGCTCTGTTTGGTAAGGATTAACATCAATACTATCGAAACTAAATCAAATCGGTCAATTCCATTGGGAAACCCTTGAACCAACGTCAAATCCAGTTCGATGCATGCTTAAAAACCAAAGAAAATTCAACCGAATAGCCAATTTAACCATAAAACTAGCCAACCCGTAATCGGGTTTGACAGTTTTAACAAGGACATTTTTTTTTTTGTCAAAACTTAAAAACAAACTTTTTATTTAGGCCCATGTATGATAGACTTTTTATATATTTTTCATTTTTTGAATTTGATTACTGTTACGCCTCGCCACCAAAGCTCATAGTGGAGGCCACGCTTTAGTCCACGTGGAGAAATTGAGTCAGATCTAACAAAGTCAATAAAGATCCAAGCGGTCAAGATAAAGAAGTCAACGAAGAAACTGATACTCTTTGCTCCGAAACTCCCTTTGGCTGAAGCCCTTGCTCCATCCGAAACCCCTTAGACCGAAGCCCTTGCTGTCATTTAGATAATATGCAAGCAATCTTTTTGATTAATTGATGTAACATTTACAATAATAAATGTCAAGATTGTCAGTCTAGGTTATGGTGGCTGACCTGTTGTCAATCTATTTAATGCATAGCTGACTGCGTGATGTGAGGCTTCAGTCTGGGAGATAAGGCCACGTGATTCTCATCTAACGCCTACCACGTCGGCTAGAACTCTATAAATAAGCAAATCTTGTAACATTAGAAGCTAATGCAATTATATACACTTTAAAGTACATTCAGTTTCCTCTCTAGCTGATTTCAGATTTATGTGCTTGAGTTACAATTATTCCTATTTTAGTTGAGTAGTATGTGATTGTTTGTTTCTATGCAATCGTCTTTGATCACATTGTCGGTGTTTGAGCACTTTTGTCTCGCGTCATAAAGCATCTCCCACATTCTTAAATGCTACCCTTTTCCCATCCGGATATTTGGTCAAAATGTGTTGGAATTTGCTTGTGTAGACACAAGTGGACCAAGAATATGTTATCCACGTAACCACTACAAAAAATGGGGACAATAGATTGGTGCCATTTGTGAGAATATCACACATTCAAACCACAAAAACCATGTGGAAAAAGCAAATGAGGAGATATATTATTGGGAAGTTTCTTGCCTTTGAAGAAAATTAGTTGTTCTTGAAGAAAGAACCATCAAACATCCTAAGAAGGACTGCTTGTTGGATTCTAGTGTTTTCATTGGAAAAATTCACAGTAAAAAAGATAAGTTGCAATTAAAGAAAACGTTGCTATGAGTTCTGACAATGAAGTGTCATCACCTTGAAGAGTTAGGGAATACCCTAAACAAAGGAAACCTTCACATGTTGCTCCAGCAAGCCTCCATCGATTCCATAAGCAACATTGGCGAGGTGGATCAAGAGGCGGGTCTGAAGTAGCTGTCAGGTTTACCAGGGAAGTTGCAACAATGACCGCAAACATGAGGGATATTACCCAACAGATTATTACCATGTAAGAGCTACTTAGGAGTATACAACATCGGGGAAGGTGGACAAATCCCCCCATATGCAACTCAAGGAAATGCTATATGTCACGACCCTCCACAATGGAATTATTGCCATGGCGAAGAGGATGTTCAAATCTATATGGCTGACTGTAAATACTACACTAAGGAGAAGGCCCTCAAGAAAAGGAAGTTGGAGTTGGTACATCCACCAAGTATGCCACTAATTGACCCAATAAGGTTCTCTTCAACTTTCTTCCAAATTATAAACTAGAAGACATGCCTTAGAGATCCATAATGTCTTTGATAGTTTAAGCCCCTGGAAGGCCTAGAAGCCTCCCTTTGTACCTAGAAATAGGCAATATAGACCACCTCAGTTTGGAAGACAGAATGAACCTACTTATGGCAACCTGACTCTAAATCCTCCACCTAGGAATAAGTGTCAAAGGATGGTCGAATAGGCCAGAAATCAAGCAGGACCATCCCAACCACCTCGAGGACCGCAAGTCAGAGAATGTGAAGACTCCGATAAACTAAAAATATCTTGCGACCTCGATGATGATGATGATGACAACTTGCCATTCTCCTAGGGAGTGAGGGATGCCCATGTCCCAAGCAACTTCGTGCTTCCCAAAATCCCTAAGTATGATGGAAGAGGCGATCCAGTGAAGCATCTCAACAACTTCAAAACTCACATGAGCCTAAGGGGTTTCACTCCTACTGTGAAATGTGAAGTCTTCCACTTAATCCTAAGTGGGACAGCTGAAGTGTGGTACACTAAACTTCCAGAAGGAACTATCAGAAGTTGGCCAGATATCAAGAAGGCTTTCCTTAAGTCCTTTGTAATTAATAAGTAAGACGAAGAGCCAATATAGTGCCTTCAAGACATGAGGTAGAGAGTCATTGAAGAGCTTTTTATCTCGTTTCATTGATGAGATGACCTATTGTGTGCAAGTTACCAATTGGAAAGTCGTATCAACCCTAAGAGAAGAGCTGGTTATGAATTCTCTCTTTTGGAGAAACGTGCAAGACAATGATCCCTATGACACCCTATTGGAAATAATAAGACACAAGATCATGAATGAAGAATTGAAAAATCATAGCAATAGGCCAATCGAGGACTACCACCTTCTTAGATACAACTAGCCAGAGGTCCCACCTCCCACTTGATGGAACACCAAGTCGGACAGCCAACCACCATCAACCTAAGGCAAGCCCCGGCTGAAACAACGTTGAATGTAGTACCAACCTTGGCTCATGAGGAAGTCAACCCTACTCTTGAAGAGAACTAATGAAGGTCTGAACAATAGTTTTCCTTAAGGAGAAGAGGTGGAGAGAGAAGTTCTGAACCTAGAAATAGTGATGAAACATCCCTCTATTGCGCACCTACCATCACTCCTGCCATAATACAGCTAATGTAGGAACATTATTTTGCACCGATAACCTAATAATCAAAGAAGAAGCAGACACCCACAAAACGCACCTCCTAGGTAAGATCGACAGCCTTAGAGAATTTATACCGAGCGGGACCGTTCAAAATGACGCTCCTTGGAGACGAGAGAATGATAGGGAAAGGCCTAAAGAAGGTCAAAGGTAAAGGAGGAGCCCTCTAGTTAACAATGGCCGCAAACCTTTTGAGAGAATGATACAATCATTGAAGGTCCGTAGGTTAGATAGGAAACTAGAGATGCATAGAGGAACTATGAAAGGAAAGCCAGGGATTCTCCCCAATGGCAAACTTCATAGTCGACAACCGACCCTCGATTGGGAGAGAGGTTCAACCAATTACTTTTACACAAGACGATGCGATCGCGTTATCCACAATGTGACTCCCTAATATTAAGGGCCATTGCCTGAATGGCCTCAAAAGAATGTTAGTGGATAATAGGAGTTCGATAATCATTATATTTGGAGTAACCTTTGATGAAATGGAAATGGACCATGAGCTAACCCCTATGAGTTTCCCCTTTATCGCTTCATCGGTGATAACATCATCCCTGGGCGAAAGATCACTCCAGCAGTGGATATGGGAACGACATCATTGACCGTTCATCATTTATGGAGTTCGGTGATGGATAACTGCTCTGCTTACCATGGAGTGCTAGGAAGACCAATATTGAAGGAACTATAGGCTATTATGTGCATTCACCAATTGTCCATAAAGTTCTCTACGGAAAACATCATCTCCACTATTAGAGGCAATCAAATGAGTGCAAAAAAATGCTATTTGAACTTCTTCAGGAAGGCCAAGCCTAGGGACATCAATGTAATTTTGATGGACATGGACATGGTTGACGTCCCTGAACGAAGGCAAAACTCTGAACAAGAATAAGATGCGAAATGGTAAGCTCCTCTGAAGAAGAGGCTGTCTTTGAAGTCATAACAACCCCCGAAGAAGGGAGAGCTGTTGAAGAAGTGGCCAAATTTGATGAACTGGATTCTCGCATCATCGATTGCGAACCTCAAATAGCCCTAATGGAATAACTGGAGAGATCATAGACTTGTTAACAAGATGTTTGTAAACCTCATTGGGAAGATAATGGAGATGTACATGGATGATATGCTAGTGAAAAGCCTAAAGGTAAAGGATCATGTGGAGCACCTCGATGAAGTCTTTCGAATACTGCGAAGGTATAGAACGAGGCTTTACCTCCTCAAAAGCGCATTTGAAGTTACCTCAAGAAAATCTTTGGGCTACATGGTTAACCAAAGAGACATAGAAGGCAATCGTGAAAATATCATAGCTATGGTCGAAATAAGGTCATCTCAGAAGCCTAAAGAGTTACAAAGTCTTACTGGGCGCATAACAACCTTGACCTGCTTCGTCTCTAAGGCAACATACAAGTGCCTTCCTTTATTCAAGGTTCTAAAAGGAGAAAAGAAATTTCAGTGGACATATGAGTGCGAAGTAGCCTTACAAGAGCTGAAAAAGCTCTTGAGACTTGCTCCCCTCCTCTCCAAGCCTAAGGATGATGAACCTTTGCAACTGTACTTCAGGCTGGCCCTCTCTTTAATGGCTGCTATCCGAAAATTGAAGTCATACTTCCACGCTCATACCACACAAGTGCTAACCAAATTCCCACTCAAACAAATGCTCCAAGAGCTTGACGATTTGGGAAGAATGACGAAATGGGTTGTAGAGCTTAGTGAGTTCGATATTGTGTTTAAAATAATGGCTGTTGTTAAAGGCCAAGTCTTGGCAAAGTTAGTCCATATTCTAGAAATGGAACCTACCAAACCTCTCACCTAGAACATGTTTGTTGATGGTTACTTGGGAGACACAGGATCTGGGGTATGAGGGGTCCTAGTCAGCCCGGAAGGACATATGCTTAATTGTGCTATGAGGTTCGGATTCAAGGCTACCAACAATGCAGTAGAGTACGATGCCTTTCTAGCTGGCCTTAGATTGGCTAGGGAGATGTAAGTAAAGAGGCTAATTATTAACAGTGACTCCCAGTTGGTAGCATGGCAACATATTTGAACTTGGTAATGGAATTTGTTCCATCCTTTGAAAAGGTCAAGTTAGCTCAAATCCTATATGTGGAAAATGATGATACTAACGCTCTTTTGAAGCTAGCAAGCAGCAAAGATTCCAAACTGCTTATGGTCGTACCTATAGCACACTTACTAGACCTTTCACTACTAAAGGTGAAGTGATGATGTGGGTCGAACATACTCCACTATGGATGTGACCTGTCATAGAATTTCTCAAGGATCAAGCATTAACCTCTAACAAAGAAGAGGTGCAAAAGCTCAAAAGACAAGTTGCTTATTTTGTTTTCAAGATGATGTGCTATACAAATGAGCCTTCTCCTTAACCCTACTCCAATGCATGGATGGTGAAAAGGCCACCTAAGTGCTCCAAATAATTCATGAAAGGTTTGTGGCAACCATACAAGAGGATGGTCTCTGGCACAAAAAGTGTTAAGGCAAAAATACTATTGGCCTATGTTTAAAAAAAATGCACTACAGTTCATGAGAAGGTGAGACAAATGTTAATGCTTCGCGACAATACAAAGACAACAATCCTAGGAGATAAGTACTGTCTCCAATCCTTGATCTTTTGTCTAGTGGGGAATTGACCTTATAGGACCCCTACCTAAGGGAAAAGGCAATGCTAGTTTTGATATTGTCACCATCGACTATTTTACTAAGTGGGTTGAAGCCGAACCTCCATCCAAAATTACAGAAGCAAACACTTTCAAGTTTTTATGGAAGAATATTATATACCGATTTGGAATTCCCCACTCAATTGTTTCGGATAATGGGCGACAATTTGATAACAAAAATGGGTTAGGGATTTAAGTGAGGAGTTAGGGATCAAGAAGTACTTCTGCACCTCCACCATCCTCAGGCTAATGGGCAGGTGGAGACAGTCAATAAAACCATCAAGTATACCTTGAAAAGAAAGTTGGATGCTTCCAAAGGGGCTTGGGTGGTTGAGCTACCTCAAGTTCTATGGGCTATACGAACCATTAACAGGACAACTACCAGGGAAACTTCTTTTCTATGGATTATGGAGCAAATGCTATGAGCCCAGTTGAAGTAGGTCTACCCTCTCTTCGTCACTTGCAGTTGAATAAAATATCTAACGACGACTTGAGGAGGTGCGAACTTGATTTCCTTGATGAAAAGAGGAATGAATCCCAAGTAAAGTTAGCTACCTACCAACGAAAGATAACATGGTACTACAACTCTAAGGTTATAAAGAAGTCATTTCATTTGAACGACCTTGTGTTACGAGGGGTCTTCTTATCCTCTAAAGAGCTACGAGTGGGCACCCTTGGTCCCAATTGGGAGGGTCCCTACCGTATCAAAGAAGAGGTTCAACCTGGAACCTATAGGATTAAAAGTTTGGATGTAAAGGCACAGTCTCATCCTTGGAATGCAAAACACCTAATGAGGTATTGTCAATAAAAGTGTAAACATTCAGTTTGTGTATGGTTTGCTCAAATCAATAAAAATTAGCCTTGCTAAAAATTTTGGAATGAAAGAAATGTGCCTCTCATGTGCAAAAAGTCATGGGAAAAGCCTCTAAATTGATGAACCATCCACCATGTAGGAAAGCTTGGCACTTCAACGAAAAGCTGGATTCCAAATGGAATCACCTCCTAATTCGTCAAAGCCAATAACACATGTCTCCCATATACAAAAAGTTATAGGAGATGTCTCTGCATGGAAATGCGGGCACTTCAACGAACATGTGGATGCTAAATAGGACCACCTCCTTACTCACCGAAGTGGATAGCACATGCCCCCAACAACAAAAGTTATTGAGAAAGCCTCAACATGGATGAACCACTCAACCTCTTGCTAAGGAAATAATAAATCAAGAAGTAGATGAACTTCTAACACTTGTACAAAATTTTTCAATGGAACAAATCTTAAACAAGGGCTAAAGTACATCGACGAAGCAATAACATAAAAACAAAATTCAGGAAATTAACACAAGTATAAACAAAAGGTATTTCATTCATTGAAGATCATTACAATTTGGTACAAAAGCCAATTACAAAAAAAATGAAAAGAAAAATGAAAAAATGACTGAAGATAAGTGGAAAGGTCAGGTTGGCGGCCCAGCAACTGGAACGATGGCATGAGGAGCCACTACTGCATTCTTAGTATTCTCACCCCCAACCTCTTAATCATCTCCAAGTTCAATTATATTACTTCCGTCGGCCGGGGTCTAAAGCTCGCCTTTCTCCAAGAATTCAGATCTCAAATCCGATGTATTAAAGGCTTGGGAATGAACCTCAATCCATTCCACCACTTCGATGAAAGCAAACTTTCGCCAATACTTGGTGAATAACTGATACTCCTCAGTTAAGTGGAAATTGACTATGTAATGCTTCACCATATCCTCACCAGTAGATTGGGCCTTACCCGAAGATGACTGTGCTCTTCTGTTAAGCTACTGATTCTAGAGTTCAACCCCCCATCTACTGTTTCATAGAACACTTTTTATTTGAAGCCTCCATGGCCTCGACTTCAAGTTTGTGATGAGTATCAAAAGTTGTCCACTCGCTTAGTCATAAAAAACACTTCACTTTGAAACAAGTTGACTTTTTTCTTTAGATTTTCAATCTCCGCTAAAGTAGAGGCGAGCTTCACACACTCTTCAACTTATTACTTTTGGAGGCTTTAACATCATATTCGGCTTTCATAGCCTCTTCCTCGGCCCTGGAAGCAATGTCATCAAAATCTTTAATTCTATTTTGAAGGTTTTTATAGAGGACTTCAGCCTCTATGGCCACTCCAAAAGCCCTATCGTTTGGCTCACCATGGTAGCGAAGAGATCCACCGCGTCGCTAAACTTGACAAAAGTCTGCCACATCTCTGTCAGTACTTGTGAAAAGTGGTGGTGGCCGTTTGGATCTTCGAAGAGAGCATGACCATAGCTTCGAGGGCTAGCTCATCATTCCTTTCATCAGGGCGAGCTTCACCCTGGAAAGAGTAGCGTCGTAGCGGATGAGCTCTTGCTAGTTCTGCCTCTCTTAGTAGGCTCCTGCCTCGAAGGTAAGGTGGAGGAGAGTATCTTTGAATCTTATCTGGCAGCAGCAATAGATGATGCCATCAGCTTCTCTCCAACAGAGTCAAGGGATGGATATGGGGGGCTAGTTGCCGAAGCACCTACGCCGATGGAGGAAAGGGTGAATTCTTTTTGGGGGCAACCACAACCTTTTCTTTCCCCCGACTCTTTGGTAGAGAATGTCCCTCACTTTCAGCAGCCTCCATGCTCACCCTCTCCATTTTATCCCTAATTTGCTTGGCTACTGTAAAAGAGGGTTTATTCCATTTTCCTTCCGGATGATGAGGTAACAGCCATGATTGAAGACATATCCGGAGAAGAATACTTTTTTCCTCTCTAAGCCTTCTATAAAAATGAGAGAAGTATCAGCAAAGAATTGTTATAAAAATAATAAACAAAATTTGAAGTTCTACCTCTTCGAGCCATTAAACCAAATTCTTCTAAAAATCGCTGGTGAGACATGAGGCGCTCAAACTCGAGTAAATATAGGTAAAGACGATAGACATCCTCTATCATACCCAACTCAGCTTCTGAAATGTCAAAGTAATCAACCGAACATGCAAAGTGAAGGAGATTAGTACAACAATTATATAACAAGTGTAGTGTGCATGCAAAAATTAGAAGAACACTTACATGCTTCTGAGAAGTGAGTGGGGACTATTAGATGAGGAATCCTATCATCCTCACAAGTCTGCCACTTTTCCCGGACCTAAAACTAGGTCTCCTTCCACCCCTTGATGGAGGAAGGGAGATTTAAGACGAAAGGGGAATGGGCTCCCCAAGGATACAATAAGTAGCAACCCTTAGAGTCACCCTTTCCCATGACCTTAGGTTAGAAGAGGGTTTGGAACACATGAAATGGCATATCCTCACTTAAGAAGGTCTCTTTCCACAGAAAATAGATCCCCACTAGTTGGACCCAAGTATTGGGGACGAGTTGGGTAGGTGCCAGCCTGTATTGCCTAGGTACAACTCTAAAGAATGAGTGAAGCGACAAATGAGTCCACCCTTTTAAATGTATTCACTAATGGAAACACAACTTTGCCTAGGGAAGCAAGCTCTATCCTCGAATGAAAGGGCTAGAAGTTCGATAGTGTGAATGATATAGTATTTCTCCCTAACTTCTACAAGGTTGATAGAAGTGACATTCGATGAAACTGTAGCAGCCCTTAAACTAGTGTCGTAACCTAAGTGACCCTCCATAGTGTACTCTGGCCTGCCTTAATGGCCTGGACAGGTCAACAGTACTAGTAATGATTACACCCATTTCAAAGGATACAAAACTTATGTCAATGTTCCATCAGTAGAGTTCGAAGAACTCATGATTTCAAGGAAAAATGAAGAGAAACAAAGGTAAAAGAATACTCACAGTATCAGAGAATGAACTTGAAATGGCTGGAGTTCATGAAAGTAACCGGAAGAATTTTAGTAAAGCTAAAAAACAAGAGTGTTTTTGGGAGCTTGATTGTTTTTTTCTCGATAGTAAAGTGATTTTCACCCAAAATTGTTGCCTTTTATAGGTGAAGGTCATCAATCCTAACTATTGGATATGGATCCGAACCATCCAACCATTCATTTAAGATGTAATCTAAGCCATCCATCACGTCTATCAATTCATCTTCTATGGTTGAGATCAGAGCATTTGATCATGCGTGCCACTGCGTCAACTTCCCATAAAAGACGCCTGCAGCAGTCTTTGTTACTCATTAAATGCAGCGACGGTTGCGTATATTGAAAGTTGAATCGCTTCAACTGTCTTTTCTTGAAAATGTATAAGACGGCAAATCATTTGGGTACAATAATTAAGGACACCTTGTGTTCCTCACATTTCAAAAATACACCTCCTTAGAATTAATGCATCACAACTTTAGCAAATAGATGAGGTACACTACATTAACCTCAACATGGATAGTTTTGACAAGACTTCAAGTCTATAATACCACTTCTGAGCAAACAACCTCGGATAAAAGGACATCAGTTGGTGCTCCCCAACCTTTTTCAAAGAATCAAAAACTTCAAAGTATACAGTTTCGAACAACACATTCGATAAGTACCTCCAGCTACTCATGATAGCTCTACTTTCAAACTCTAATTATAATGTAAATATTTAGATTTAGATTTGGGAGACTATTTATATTATAATATTTATATTTTTTTGTTTTTTATGTGTGACTGAAGTCCATGCATTACATAAATAATCATATATAGACTTCAGGGGCTATTGTTACGCCTTGCCACCGAGGCTTATAGTGGAGGTCGCTCTGTAGTTCATGTGGAGACATTCAGTTAGAGGAGACATTGATTCAGATCTGATAAAGTCAACAAAGACTCAAACACAGGCAACATAAAGAAGTCAAAAAAGAAGCTGGATGCTCTTTGCTCTGAAGCTTCATTTAGCCGAAATCCTTGCTCTATCCGAAGCCCATTTAGTCGAAGCCCTTACTGTCTTTTAGAGGATCTACAGTTTTGAGTGATTAATATAATGTTTACAATAATGAATGTTAGGATTGTTAGCCTGGGTTATAGGGTGGATGACCCGTTATCATGTATTAAATACATAATAGATTGAGTGATATGAGGTTTCGGCCTGAGAGATGAGGCCACGTATTTCTTGTCCAAAGGCTACAACGTCGATCAAAACTCTATAAATAAGCATCTCTTTAAATATTTGAAACTAATACAATTATATACACTTGAAAATACACTTGGTTTCCTCTATTGTTGATTTCATATTTATGTACTTGAATTAAAATTATTCATATTTTAGTTGAGTTGTATGTGATTGTTTGTTTATATGTATCATCTTTGATTACATTGCCGGTAGTTGAATACTTTTGTCTCGCGTCGTAGAGTATTTCCCACGTCCATAAACGCTATCCTTTTCCCTTCCGAAGCTCTGGTCAAAACGTATTGAAATTTGCTTGCGTGGACACGAGTGGGCGAAACATCTGTTGTCCACGTAAGCACTACAGAAAATAAGGCCAATAATTACTTTTTTATTCTAATTTTTTTATTTTCTCATTTGTTTATTTTAGTAACAAACAAAATGCTATAAAATATTTAATTTCAATCAATTTTATTTAGTGGTTTTTGTCTCTATATGTAAGTCATGTTGAAAAATAATATTTTTTTGTCAAATTTTTTTATATGTTCATATGATAATAATTTTTTTAGGAAAAATTGCAGTCACTGTACTAGACTTTTCATTTTGTTGCAGACTTGATCCAAACCTTTCATTTGTATCATCCACGATATCAAGCATTTCATAAACTCGTATCTGTTGACAGAATCCATTAGTTAAGCCATCAGTTGAATGCAAAAATTGGAAATTGATAATTTTTGACCAACTAAAATAAGGATAATTTAAGTCAGATCACATTTCTTCCTTTTGAAAATCAAAATTATAAAAAAAATAAAAAAAAATAAAAAAATAAACTCCTTCCTACCACCCACATCCCACTACAATCTATCCCATCCCATCCCATCCCATCCCATCCCAAAACTAAACCAAACCTAAAATCAAATCCATAGAGCCACCCAAACCTTCCAACCATCACAATCCAAAACCCCTTTTTGAGATCTCCCAATGCCCATCACACAACTTAGGGTAGAAAATTTTACGAAAAGAGCCATTTTTCTTCAAGATCCAAACATAATTAGTAGCATAAACCCCTAATTGTGCTATAAAAAACCTCCCACGGCACACTCCAAGCAAATCAAACAAATTTAATCTAAAAAACCCAGGTCTCAAAATCCGGACAATACAGAGCTTTATGCAAAACATTATCTTTTGTATTCAAGAAAGTGAAGAAGGGTATGGATTTTGCTGGGGCTGTAAGGAACACTTTTTTGTTTTTCGTGTGGAGCATTTCTTCGCATTTACATCGTGGTTGTGTGCGCGAGTCGGATAAACTTGGGTTTTAATGGGATGAACCAAGAAAGATAGAAATTTCCCCTATTTTTTGTTAAGAATTTAGGCTTATTTTTCTTTTTCTTTTATATAGTATTTAGATACGTGTTAGGAGTGGAGCATGTGAGTAGAAGAGAGATAGGTGGATCTAGTGCAAGCAATTGGTCCTGCGTGGAGCACTGGTTCAAACGAGATCAACCTGTTGAGTTTGCTTGCCATGGCGTTAATTGCAGAAGGATCGACATCCTGCTTGGTTTTGACGAGCATAACGTGTTCAACTGGGTTTGGGATTTGGATCAGAATTGGATGATGACAACATTTTAATTGAGGGATGGAAATGAAATTTGAAGGGTTTGTAATAAAATGGCTTGAGAGTGGCAGCAAAAAATGAGGAGGACAAGAAGTGCGACACTGCTCGTGAGCTCACGTGGTGGTGGAAGGTAGATAGCGCATGGATCTTTGGATTTGATTTTGGGTGTGGGATTGGTTGGGGTGGGGTAGGGTAGGGTGGGGTGGATGGGGATGTTGGGAAGAATAAGTTTTTTTTTTAATGTGATCTGACTAAAATACCCTTACTTTAGTTGGTCAAAATTATCGATTTTCAATTTTTGAGGTCAACTGATGGCTCAACTGACGGATTTCATTAGATTGGACTCCAGATACGAGTTTTAGAAAGGTTTGGTATCGTGGATGATACAAATGTAAGATTTAGATCAAGTCTACAATAGAATGAAATGTTTGGTACCGTGGCTACAATTTTCCTTTTTTTTATTATTATTAACGGTTCTACTATAGCATGCTTCTGGTTCGATATTTCGATTCTTGACCCTTTAACTTTTTTTCGGGTTTATGATCGGATTGATTTTTAAAATATTGATTAAAATTCAGATTCTAATCCAAATTCAAGTCAACAATTAATTTTAATAACATATTTAGTGGAATTCACAACTTTTTAATCACATATTCAATAAACTTTTATCAAAATCGACTAAAAATTCGGTTTTTATCCCCCACCAAACAAGGGCCAAGTATTCGAAGATTTTGTTGTTGTTTTTTTTTTTTCTTTTAAATCTTAAAGAAAAATTTCGTAGCTACATCATTAAAAAATAAAATTTCAAGATCTATTATATGACATTTATAATTCAAGAATACTTTGTGATATGATATATATTTTAAGAAATACTATATACCAAATATAGGTCCAAATAGCCTTTGTAACTGAAATTGTTTTAAATGACCAAAGGATTAAATTGAACATTCAATATCCTTTCCTAATCAACGCATCTGATAGAATTCAAAAAATCAAAATTGGGCAAAACAATAAATAGAGAATTTATTCTTATTATATAGGTTTCGTAATTAACATAAAAATTTCTTTGTGCCATGAAATCCATAATTCTTTATTTTTATCAATGAGTTTTGCTATGATAATATCCAAATTTTCCTGCCTTAGTTGTGGAATGTTGACATTGATGTATAAATGTATTCGTAGATGCTGTATATTAAGATTTGTACTTGTGCTACCACTCCATGACCTCTGAAATCAATAATCACCATAGCAATATTGTACAATCTAGTAACATCAACTTCATGTTATGCCTTGGCGCCTTTCAGATTATTTTTTGTACTTGCATATGTTGCTTGTTCACTTCCAGCCAACTGAGACTAAGTAGACATATATCATTGGACAACGTCTCTTCGCCATTACTGTTTTCTACTTTGTGGATACATGATTCACCCAAATTAGAAATGCTAGATGTATCTTGTGGCACATTCCTCTTTGACTACTCACACAAACTCTTTGAATAGTAGTATTATCAATTTTTTGAGTTCTCAGCCAATGCTTGCTTTCTAGGAAGCCGCTCAATTTCCTCATCAACATCAAAACTATATAATATGGATGCATAGTAGTGTTCGAAATGTTTGAATGTACAACACACAATATAATACATGTTTGAATTTTGGGTATTTGGTCTTCTAATTTTCAAACTGAATTCCAGCTGTTACATATATATCACATTCACATACACTTCCAATAGAGCTTTACAATTCCAGAATTATGAATAGAAAATACTATTTTAAATCATGGAGTATGAATGAAGAAACAACAAAAGCATTATACTGTCATTTTTCATTTGTTAAAAGCCACAATAGTAGTAATGTGAACATAGCAAAACATTACAAAAATTGAAATTAACTACACGGTTCAAGAGACTAGAATAAGCCACAATGTTATTCAATATAAATAGACAAATTAACACCTAACTTCTCGTTCTACACTATTCAATAACCAACCCCTTCATCTTCCTGTCACGTCTATAGCTATGCAGCACAAGGATGTAGAACTACTTTTGGGTGTTGCCATATTATGGATGAAACTTGAAAAACACAACGATTATTGGAAAGGAATGGTTTCGATTCGGTTGAATATGGTGATAATACACTTCCGATTAGGATTTATATATTGCTGAAAAAAATTCCTAACCTAATCTCCCTTGTATTGAAGATCAAAACACTAATTGTAGAAAATATTTTGATGAACTAATATTGTGCTATGAATATGTGAAATGATCGATTTGTGCTAATGATTTCGATTTATTGAGAGGATTCTAGATGGAGAATAATGAGAATGAATATTAATAGATGCAAATTAGAGAATTTTGGCTGTAAAATTATAGTAGGGAGTGTGTTTGGTGAAACAAATTCAGCACATAATTATATAGTATGAATGGTGTTATTATGGTAATGAGCATGTTTGGGGGAACCGATTTAGTGGTGTTTTGATTTTCTAGTATGAGTGAGGTGATTTACTCAATTTTTTATTGTACTATACTATAGTTATTCTAGGATAAAATTAATTACAAAGATTTTTGAAATTTTATGTAATACTAGAGGCGTAATTTCCACTAAGAAAAGAAAATAATAAAACAGATCGGGCCAAGAGAGTAGAGGCCAGGCAAGGCCTTAATTAAATAGGGCCGACAGAACCGGCACATGGACCAGACTGGGCCTGGGTTTGAAGGATCCAGACTTGGCACTGCTGTACACCCACGTAGACACACGTCAATTCAGTATGCAATATGGAAAATACCAAACCAGAGAAGAGATTAAATCAATAAAATTCGTGACGCTTCCGTGAATGATTACAAAGAAATTCGTCGTCGTCACTACCTAAAATATCACAACTCCGTCGCTAAAATAGTTCCAGGCGATTCCTCGAAGCTTCTCTGAAATGGAAGCGCTTTGTTTTCACGACGGCAACATCACTGACTTGATTAATCATCGCGCTCTCAACGTTCATAATGTATGAAAATACTCCCACTTTCCTTTTCTGCGTTAATTATCATTTCAATTGGATATAGTAGGGATATGGGATTCCATTGTTTTTATTTTTTGGTGCATAGGGATTGGGGCTTTGGTTGCTGTTCTAAATTGCGATTAATTTAGTAATATTTTCAGTTGCTTGAAGTTTTCAATCTGAAACTGTTTTTTGGGAAAAAAAACATTTGCTGTAATTGGAAATGGTGGAACATAAATGAGAAAGGTTTTTGAGTTCGTTTATAAGAACACAAGAAATTCTTTGACTTAAAATTCTCGGATATGCTAAAATCAGGAATTTATAAGATGAAAAAAATTTGGGCTCACACTATAAACCTCCAGCTAGAGAAGGTTTAGGAACAAAAGGCTACCTTATTAACTTCTAACTCATTAGAGTAGGTTTATAGTCAATTTCAAAGAGTGTCCGCTAAGGAATATATGACAGAAAAATAAGCAAATGATGATCCTGTTCCTTGGAATGAAGTGTTGTCCGTGTTGAGTTTTCTATCTTCTTTCTGGAGATGTCACAACTCCGACATGACTTTTCCAAATGTCTTCTCAAATCCTGAGAAAAGAAGGTATAATGAAATTGTGAACATCTCAACTTGAGATAGGCATATGTGCGGCAAGAGATACGAGAATATGGTCTTAAATTTCTATCAATGGGAAGCAAATGTTTTGAGTTTAAGTCCAGTCAAATGTGAAGATTTGATTTACACTTTCATAGTTATTGCACTGAGATGCTAGTGCACTTACTTTGCACTTTTATGTACAGGATTCAAATAGTGTTTTGCAAATGCACTCTTCACTTGTGCGAAGGCTCTCCTTGGAAAGAGAACTTGAGGTGATTACATCACTGTTATCCTTATGTTCGCAGTTTTTAGAATCATGGTTATTATTTACTTCAGAATCTTGTTGATTTTCTTTATGTCTGAAATAATTAATAGCCTCTACATTCTTTTGGTGCACTGAATGAGGTGAAGCATGTAGTAAAGTATGAAAATCTCACGCACACTGCCTTAAACCATCATATGCTTGTTGGTTTATTGCCCTGTTAATATTCAGTGAATTGATGGTTTGTGGAATCGTGTCATTGCTTGCATTTACTTTGAGATGCAACTGCCATCTTGAAGCTACAAATGCAATAGAGTTGGAAGAAAGAACCTGAAACATGTGCTTTTACTTAATTACAAATATTTCCAGGCCTTTTTTTTAACTTTGTAAACCTCCATAGTGTTGATGTGATAATGAAATAGCCATTTTATCTAAAGCTTTGTAATATTGATACTGGACTTCAATTTGTTTGAGCCAACATTTGAGTTATATTTGCAAGTTTTTATGAAGTTCGTTCATGTTAGCTCTCATAATTTTTTAGTTAATTTTGTTATATTCATATTTCTCCTTTGTTCTTCAAGTCCTTTTTGCCGGTCTTTATATGCTGTTCTTATCTTAATTTTCATGTGGCGACTTTGTTGGTCCGAAATTCATTGTGAATTGAACCTTATGTATTGAGAATTGGCCAGAATGGATAGTTGATGGAGGGATATATTAGAAGAGGTCATGTGTAAATTGTGTGCATAGTATGTCAGCATATCTTTAGTAGAAATAATGACTATGCTGTTTGTGTGACAACTTGGAATATGAAATCCAGGTCCTAGTTTTTTCCCCTCTTGAATGTAGTTGTAAATTTTCTCTCATAACTCATAGTTTCCATACTTCCTCAGGTTGTCATGCCAAAAGTTTTGATCTGTTATGTATTTTTATTCTTCTTTGATTGTTGGTTATTCATCTTTTGGCAAGTAGTCCATCTGGAATTACTGCCACTCTGATACTTTAAGATGTCTAGAAAACTGAGTCTTTTGCTTATGATGGGAAATGGAAAAAGGGGATTGGGGCTGTCCTGGGTGTCAGGTTTGTCGCTGGTACCGGTGAGCAAAGGGAGAGCTGCAGGTAGGGATGAATATAGCATTTATGCGTGCAAGGCAAAAGTTGACTGTTCTTTTATATGTTTTCAGATGTTGCACTTTATTGTGATATTGCTTGCATATAAAATGACCTCCTATATGTTCTTTTCCCTGATAATCTTTACTTCTTAATTATATGGTTATTGATATTAATTTATCTTTCTAGCGTGATTTTTCTTTTGGGACTGCCTTTTTGAAAAAGTGTAGTGTCCTTTTCTAAAAGAAGACAATGTCCATTTTCTTCCGATCTAAGGTTCATGTTTATTTGATTCCTTGCTAAGTTTCTTGGTGTTGGTACTCATGTAAATAAGGTATTTTTTATGATGCTATTAGAGTTACCTGCTGGTCATTTAAGTAGCTCCTTGCCCAGATACATCGTTATTCTCCAACATTATTGGTATATGCTCTGTAGAATTATGTCCTATTCCATCAGTTCAATGATTATTTTAAGCTGATCTTAAAGTTTTCAAGTGAAGAACAAGAAACAAAAATGAAAATATAGAAACCAATGGAAAAAATAGGAAAAACAAATCAAGGTTACCTATGTTGAAAACATAAAAAATACATGGATATCTTTACAGTATTAACAAGTATTAAAAATCATGATACATTGTGTTTTTTCAAATTATGGGTCAGGTTCATTAAAGTGGGTACATGGGATAATTTGGTTGATGGTTTTACACATTTTTAACATGAGTGGATATACCTTAGGGTGAGGGAAAAGTTGCCACTCCAATTTACCTGCTCAAACTCTGCACACAAT
Organism: Fraxinus cuspidata; assembly: GCA_903798385.1. Classification (NCBI taxonomy): domain Eukaryota; kingdom Viridiplantae; phylum Streptophyta; class Magnoliopsida; order Lamiales; family Oleaceae; genus Fraxinus; species Fraxinus cuspidata. The sequence goes on along the minus strand of CAIGRP010092933.1, from coordinate 2,513 downwards.
TTTTTTTTTTTTTTTCTGGGTGCAGCCAACAATATTAACAGTTGTAAATGAACTAGTTACATACACCAAAATAGCTGATCTAAACGGATGAAGTTACATATTTCATTTCATTTAAATTTTGGCCCAAATAATCTGAAACAACCAAATAAAATAGGTAATACTTAATAAGCTCGAGTCCCCACCAATCAATCAAGTTGCTACCAAGTCCATCCAGTTTCCAATCAATTCAGCTCAATTATCACCATCCCCTGCCACCACCCACAATCCTCTAGTACCACAAGCCTTCCTACCATTCACTGGAGGCACTAATAATACATCTGCCTTCCCCCACCATGAGTTCCCCTGCTCTTGCCATCCATAACACTTTTAGCACCATTATCATGCTGCTGCTACATACTCCCCACCAATGAACCGACCTTCCTCCAACAAATAGAATACATCACCAGTCAAGGCCTGCCACAATATATATATGAAAATCTGTGTGTGTGTGTGTGTGTGAATAGGTGTAGTGGGCGTGCATGTAGATAGACTAGGAGAGAGGATTTTCTTGGAGAATCTGTAGCTGGACACCAAAAGGCATGATAGGTGAACATTACCACATGGCATGTATCACTTATCCCATTTAGACCCATTTATTAAATGGGTGGTTATGGGCGGGAGACTTTTCAACGCCCATCTTCATCAATTTAAAACTATTTACCCAAATTTTCAATTTTGGACGTAGGTGGGTGACTGCTCACCCATCGGTTATTTACATACTATTTAGTCCTAACCCACCAGACTTCTACATGTACCATGGATTATGAGATTGATACTGTACTTTTCAGCTACAGAATATACGTTATTTGATGTGTGGTTTGCAGCATGGCCCTGGATATTCTTTACATGCTGAATTTTGTGGATCTTGAACAATATATAATGGTGCATTTGTTTTGCTATTTTCAAATTATTTCAGTTTTCAGTTTTGCAAAACACTGAAAATGTGGCATTTTTGGAAATGTATTTTCGAAAACAATTATAAATTTATAATATAAAATTCAAAATGCATATTTGATGTTTTAAGTATTTTCAGTGAAAATTCTAGAACACTCAAAACATGGAAAATGAGCATTAAAATAAAATTTAAAATTCTAACAAATAAAATTTAAAAATTAAAAAAAGATTCAAGAAACATTAATTCAAAAAATATAATTGATAAATTCTAAAAAATCAAAAAATAAAAATTTTGAAAAAACAAAATCTGAAATTCTAAAAAAGTAGAAAATTCTAGAATTTTTTTTTTGAAAAAAATAGTTCAATCTCTTAATAATTATTTACATAAAAATTCTTTAAAAACATTTAAATAAACATAGATCAACATATATTCAGTCCACTTGAGTAATTTTTATTTTATTTCTATATTTTGAATTCATTTTATTATTTCTTTTTATTTTACTTCTGTAGTGAGAAAGAATGCTGAAAGATTCATTAACTTTAAAATGTATATATTACTTATCATAAAATAATTTTTTAAAATTTCAAACCAAAGATGTATTTTAATTTTTTGTTTGGGGAAATAATTTTTTAGGATGAAAAACCAAACGCGTTTTTAGAAATCTTAAAACCGACCCTCAAAATAGAAGACTGAAAATGAACTCAGAACTGAAAATTGAAAAACAAACCGAACATGCCCTAAATTTCTTATCTTGACGTACTATGCTGGTTTTGTAGTAGTTTGGAGATAACTGCTATTTGTTTTTAAATCATAATCCTCAAGTCGAAGATCATCTTTTTTCTGTTTGGATATAATAGGAATAAGAAATTTCTTTGGAAATAGTTTCATGGACTTTGTTTTGTGACTTCTTATAGACATGGTTTACTTTTGGTCTAAAGTTTGTAGTTTTGTGAACTTTGCAGAGTTTCAGTTAGACAACACTAAATGTTAATAACTGAATTTTTATTGGTGAATATAGTTCTGAACCTATTTTTATCTGTTTTTATGCTTGTATGTGATTGTTGCTAGTTGGCGTTGTCTCATGTCCAATATACACATGCATATGCATATTAGTTAACAGTGATTGATGTACATGCAAAGCTTGCAACCTGAAAGGGTATTCATTGTTTCACAGGGGCATCATGGTTGCGTAAATTCAATGGCTTGGAACTCAACAGGTTCTCTCTTGATATCAGGATCTGATGATACACGGGTATGATACTGAAATGAAACCAATGGAAGACCTTGGGCCATGGTTCTGTGTGTATATGCTTCTTGATATGTGTATACTACATTGAATGATGAGCCTAACATGGAATTTTGTGTATGTTTGCTGCGTTTTATTACATTTTGACCGAAATTGAGGAACACAGAAAGTTAAAAGAATGTAGGCAGTCATATTTAAAACATTTAGCCCCTGTTTGGTATAGATAAAAATAAGATTTTTAGTAGATTTTGATAAAAGATGATGTAATGTGTGGTTAAAAAGTTATGGATCCCATGAAATATGTGGTTAAATTAAGTGTTGACTTTGAATTGG
>CAIGRP010092928.1:0-12152 GCA_903798385.1 Fraxinus cuspidata | reverse complement strand
GTTGAAGACGAAATTTAAATGATATACATGTGGCCCTCTTCATCAATTTGAGCATTTAGATTAAGTGGTCCAGCATGGTATCAAAATAGGTGAAGGAAGTGTTCAAGTCTCACCATCACCCATTTATTGAAATTTTGCACGTCCCAAGCTTTGATGGGAAAAATGAACACTGCCTACATGCGATGGGTTGTGTATGAGACAAAATTTAAAAGATATACATTGATCCTTTAACAGCTTAAGCTTTAGATATAGTTGTGTGGTTGGTATTGTTTGTGTCAATAAAAAATTAGAAATCTCCATAAACTTACGCTAACAAAACCAACTGGAAAGAAATGGTCACTGCAACTCATACGAGATTCGAGGAGAAATAAATAGAAGAATGTGCTTTGAGAGAATTTCAAAGCATCATTCACTAAACCCAAATCTTGGACAGTAATCCTCAAGTGCTACACATATAAAAAGATCAAGCATTCTGCTACTTCACCAGTCATATTCAAGAATTCTTCTTATTTGAAATATTGAGCTATAATTCCCACAAATTAACTGACTCTATGTTATTCTAGTTCTCTGAACCATGCAGTGTCCATGTCAAAATTGCATTGATATGAAACTGACTCTTCAAAGATTTATATACGTCTCCAGCCCATGACATTTGTCCTGAGCAATGCAATCAACGTTTACTAGCAAGTCATGTCATCTCTCATTATCACACGTACACATTAAAGGTAAAGCATTGATTTTTTATCTTTTTCCTTGTGTAAATATTACAAGGAAAATTGAACAGTGCATAGTTTTGAATGTAGTATAATACAATGTATATTTTTAATTATTAAATTCTAAGTTTTACATATATATAAAAGTGCAATAATTTTTGAGATTAATTGTTTCATACTTTAATTTAAGTTAGCCCCAATTTGTGAAAGCTTATAATTATTTCATAATTGTACCTATTTTTCAATCACATATTAATTGGGACCCACTACTTATAAGCAATTATAAGCTTTGATAAATATGCACTTGATAAGTTTTCATATACAATTAATTTAGCACATTGAATAATTAGCAGACCAACAATCTATTTTTGAGATATGAAGCATGATCTTGTTCTAAAATATTATTGAGGAAGTGTTTAGATTATCTATATGCTGCATAACCTGATCAGACTGATAAAGAAAGGTTCTTGAACTACATAGTAACTGCATGCAATTTTTGAATAAATGGTCTTCAGTCAGAAACCAAAACAAACACGCATTAACTCGTGTACAGAAATCATGATCATGCTAAATACTTAACCACCTCCAACAAGCTCAATTTGCCTTCTAAATCTTGAAAGTAAAACAATATAAGAAGCATAATGTTGATACATAACAAGGAAATATTTTGAAGAAAGTGATGATTGACCTTGGCACGTTCCAAGTGCTTTAAAGCTTCTTCTTGAGAAGCAGAATTCATGAACAACTGAATACAGCAAAGCCCAGCAGCCACATGGTCTTTTTTTATCACCTGAACAGCAAAGTCAGATAAAATAAAATGAGAATTACCTATCTAAGAAAGTTATTTTAGGTAAGTAATAAAAATTGTGAGAGTGAACCAAATCAGCTTATATATGAGAAAATTACGTTTTCACGAGTACTACTAATAGGCTCAACAACCCCTGAACATGTACGATATTTTGTCCATATAATACGTAATATTCCTAACTCTTATTCAACCTTTCTGCCGCTCAATCCACATCACACCTCACCCCGTTAAAGAACTCAACATGTGTTTAACATCTGTTCAAGAAAATCCAAGGAATTGGTCATAGTGCCTCCATTCAGTGCAATACTTCGTCAGCGAAATATTTTTCTCACCAAGAACCATCATGATGTAGAATGCAATGAACAAGAACAAGATTGAGAATAGGAGAAAGAGAGAGAAGAAAGAGGAGGAAGAAAATTTAGAGGGAGATATATAGGTTTTATTCAATACTTAAAATGTTTGTATTACAATGAATAAAACACTCTTTATATAGAGTCTAATTAAACCTAATTTGAGAAGGAAACAAGTAAATAAACCTTAATTAGTCAAACTAGAAAACCTAGTCAAACTAGGAAACTAACAAAATAGAATAAACTAATATAAAATAAAACTGTCATTATTCACATCATTTTAGCTTTTGCTTTGATTACTGGTCTTGCCATAATTCTATTCCAATCCAGAGTTTCAATAGAAGCTACATCTGGATTTTATATCAATGTCAAATTACACTTTCTTAGCACATCAACTTAGCTCACATCAGTCGTACACAATGGTGAGCTTCAATTGCATAATACTTCAGTAGATTATTAGCTTACCCAATTTTAATCCTTGGTCAAGAAACAAAATGTTGACTTCCAGGTTAAAGGAAAAATTTCAACATTGAATTATAGAGAAAAAATGCGCCAATTTTATAGATCAATGAACAGGTGATACTGTATTCATGAATGTGTCGATCAATTCATTAATAATTCGTCAGTGAGTGGTTCTTTTCGCATTATTTCTCAACAAGTCCATTCAGAATGGAACTTGATCTCTGGTGGATGAATTGTTCAAAATCTTAAGAAGTTGAGCCTTGGAGAACTAAAGAGTGGCGTGAGGTACAAGATCCATGTATGATTTCAGTATTATTATTTTTTTATTTTTATTTTTTTTCGATTTGGCTGAAATGACATTAAAATGAGAAAAGCAAAATGCAAATACCTGGAACTTGTACAAGTAATTAAAATGCTTGTGGGTTTCACAATAAAGGCAGATGCGGGCAAGAGCTGCAGTTGTATACTGATTCATCGACTGTTCCTGAAATAACGATACCCTTGATGATATCACTTCCTCTAGGATAGGCATGGCACCATAACCAACACACAAGCCGCATAAATCGTCTATTGTTCCATAATCGGTTGCCAAAGGATCTGTTCTTTGAGGAGGAGAAGAAGAAGAAGTAACCACTCCTAGTGATGATAGCTGAGGAGGAGGGGGAGAAGAGTTGGCAGGGAAAAACAACGAGCAAGCCTCTTCATAATGGCCATGCCTAAACAAGAAACTGAGCAAATGGGGTCGAGCATGCTGCAATATAAATGCATTCATTAATAATACATATATCACAGCTTAAGTAGTTGAACCAGAAATAATATGCACACAACCAGGAAAAGAAAGAATCTAACAAGAAAATAAATGTCGAGTAACATATTGACATTGGTATTTCAGAGGGCATGGAAAGCATAAACAAAAGCAAAAGAATGTTAAAAACAAAACAAGACAAAATTTACAACATCCACAAAGGGAGAAAGAAAAAATAAAACATCAAAGTTTTGACATACAGTGCTGCATTATTAAATAGCAGGAAAGTCTCAGAAAACCACCGAATCTCTCAATCAACATCTTAGCTAACAAACTGTGTTACATTGAAAAAAAAAAAAAACATGGCATTCATAAATGAGTCAAGCATGTTATAATGTCGGAATACAGGGACGGATCCAGGACCAGATTACAGGCCAGGCTAATACGTAAAAATAAAAAAAATTACAAATGTTTTTCTTTTTTTACATAATTTTTGTTTCTAACTTAATAAAAATCAATGGGTGGGGACTGGACGGGGCTACGTCCCTGTCGGAATATAAAGTAAAAAGTAAATCTGAATCCTTACTTCTTGCAAATAGTTAACACATTCAAGGTATCTAATGCTGTCAAGGTTGCTGCGGGGACCATCATCAAGATCTGGATTATTCATAGAATTATTATTTGCAGCTTCTTGAGACCTCCTAGATCTCTCAGAACGAGGAAATGTTGATGGCATGTACAAAACATTGAGATAGGAATCAGCTGAAAGAGGATCATCCAAGACTGCTGGTGCACTTCTAGCCAAATGTTCATACCTACATCATATGTTGAATGGACACTATTAGGTGAATTAGTTAATCAATTTCATATTAGCAAATTAAAATTGTGCTGATGAATACTTTATGTGTCCCATCATGTTATCCATTTAACCAGAGTTTCAGCGATTTAAGGGAGCACAAGTCATTTGCATGATCCCAGAGTGAACATTCGTGTATATACACATAATAAGCCTCATAAAGCAAATGTCATCAAAGAATCATTTCAAATAACTCAAATCCAATTTGAAAACTGATATAAATTGGAATAATTAGACTCAAGAAACAACCATGTAGTCTAAAGAATAATGCTTGAGACATACTCCAACGTGAACAAGTACAACCCTATATATGTGTATACAAAGAATCGAACACAGAAACACAACAGACCACAACTTATCCTGAAGTGAGAAAAGTTCAAAAAAGAATGCAAACAAACAAGGGGAGTAAATTATACATTCAGCACTATTAGACGATGAAGACGAGTTCCATGGAAGCTTTCAGGGATTTGAGCATCACCATAGCTCTATGAAGTGGAATCATTACCACTGAATTGAATTCTTGTCTAAATGGAAGGCTTGTTGTCAACAATGCAGTAAAGTGCAACTATAGACAAGCAATTATGATTTAATTGATTGTTCATCCTAACGAGTTTCACATTAAGAATTTAATCTTACCGTTTGTTTAATTCTACCATTTTTTAGAGACTCACATTGTAACCAAGAAAAAATAACAAAAAGATCGTTGAAGATTTAAATGCTATACATTTTGCCCTATCTAACTTGGCTTTTAAATCAAGTAGTTCAACATGATATCAGAGCAAACAAAGGTCAAGTCTCGCCGTCACCCATTTAAATGACTTGTCCATGTGTTAGGCTTTGATTTGAAAAAAATAAATCCCAACTAAATATGAGGAGGCAAATTGAAGATAATATTGAAATGAAAATTTGAGCCTAGATCAAGTGGTTTAACAAATATAATAATATGAGACATGTAGCCTTTTAAGTCTATATTTTCCTTCTTCAGATCCAACGCAATCCCACTCTAACAAATTATTTAAGTTCAATATACAAGCAGTAGAACCACTACCCAACAAAAAGAATCTTATACAGTTTCATTGTGAAATATATCTCCCCAATATAGTACATTCCAATCATAAGCACATAATTCAATTGTGACGAAGTAGAATGCCCAACTGCTGCTAGGCTATAAATATAGATAATGGAACAGATGGATTGCAAAGAATAGAAATGAATGATTAGTTGAGTGTCTTCCAAGCGTATATGAAATTCAAAAATTGCATGCAATCTTACATAGACCGAACAGATGAAACATCAACTGGTGGACCTCCTTCAATAGTATTGATTATCTCCAGAATCATGGGAGCAGGATCACCCTTATGTAATTGAAGAGCTTGCCTAGGCAGTATCACATAAATGTTAAGCAATCCAGAAGGCATAACCCATAGTCCAACAAACAAACAAAAGATACAAAAAGAAGAAGAAATTGTCGAAAATCATTCCGTAACAAGATGTCAATCTCCAGCTGTGTTCGTCACTTTATACACATGAAGAAACGTGCGTTTGTGTGTGTGACTTCACCTACTTGAATTTTACACGAGCTTGAGCATAGTGCTCCATCCGAATCAGAGCATGGCCCCATGAATTCCATACCGGGAAAACCTCAATCTGAAGGATTGAAAAATAAATCTTAGATATTAAATACATAGAAGCAATTAAGTTTGATTGTATCCATTCTATATACCTTACACTTCTTGCAAGTATATACCGCCATGCTGTATCGTTCCTCTTGGATCAAGCGATCTCTAAGATGTTCGGATGACCCTTTGTCGGCAATGTCGTCAAGTGAGGCAGCTATCCCAGATCCCAGAAGGCTTTGCAGCAATTCAGCACGTCCTAGCCAAATGTCAACCTGTGATAGTGCTTCAGATAATTCATCGGTCGACTGACTACCCACACTAGAGCTACCAGCATCAGAGGATGCATCATCAGCATCCCTACCTTTTTCAGAATTACTGGACAAATCACTAGTCCCAGAAAGTTTTCTAAGCTGGGATTTAGCAAAAAGCAGACCCTGCAAGGTGCAGATAAATTGATGTATTAATTTATGTACGATAGTGCTTTAGTTTCAAAGCTGTACCAACATGGATACCTGCACAAATGTTTCCGTCGCATGATATGCTCGGCCAACCGTTTCCATTGATGCATTTTCCCGTAATTGCTGGGAGCTTAACACATTTTTCATCTGTCCAATGCACAAGTCCAATGCACCTTTGCCAGCTACACTTTCATCCGAACATAGTGACAGCAATGCCTTAGAACAAAAGATACAAATAGTTAAGTAGGCTTGGCAATGTTTATAACAGCTAGGATAGTGCATAGAAAAGCATTAACTGCAACATTTGACCCAAACTGCACGTAGCCAGAAACCCTGATATATTCAAATCAAAGTCTTAAGATTTTATTTTTGCAACTATATCTCACTAAACAAGAAATAAAGTACAGAACTTCATGTATACGTTGCATCTGGTTAAATCTGGTTGTGCCACTGTAACGGCCGGTCATAGATTCCATTTTCCCCTATTTTTTGGATACACAGGAGGCTTTAAGGCTCATGTTTGCAGATGCTAACTGCCAACAAGTCCTTGTAAAATAATAAAATTGAATATAGAGTAATTGTGTTTTACAAGTGGCCTCCAATAGACATGAAATAAGAAGCCCTATTGCACTTCATTGACTGATGTAGAAGTCAACTTAGTCCACAGTGCAGTCAGATGATAAGCTACAGCTAGATCTATCTCAAAAGCTTTGTTTCCAACAGTGCAGTTAGTGCTAACAAGTAGGAGTGAATCATAAAGCTCAACAGGCAATGTTGCAGAGGAGTTAAACCAAAAGTCACAGCTAGATCTACCACAACAGCTATGTTTCCAACCTGATGCCACACCACATGCAAGTGTTCTGAACACCAAAATTTCAGCAAAGAGAATGATACAGCTGCCTAATGTTTCAACAAATTGTTCAATATGGACAGAAGTCACTTAGCCCAGATCTATCAGAATGTAATTTAGGGATTGGACGTCCATCGTGCCAACACATGCATGCAGAGAGAGAGAGAGAGAGAGAGAGAGAAGCATACTTAAAAGTGTTCATAAAATTTCATAGCTTCGTACCTCAAACCCACTCGCCCAATTCAGCTTCACGACCTTGATAAATTCCAGAACACTAAAATAAAAAACAGAATAATTCCTAAGCAGAAACTTTTCTTCCACTTGAGTCGGAGAAATCATGACTCATCGCAGAATAGGAAATATGAGTAGATCTATTATCTTATAAACTGCAACAAAATAGAAAAAAAACTCTGGTTTCTAGAAATTAATCTTATTTGGATAAGTATTTAAGGAAAGTCTCTGACGAACTTTTAAATACTAGATCAATTTACTTTCATTAGAAAATAAACAGAGGGGGCCACTCAGACCCTTATTTGTCCGGACCGTGCAGTGGCCAGGCCAGTCTGGAGAGGCAAGCATTGCTGGGCCTAACTTTATGGGCCTGTGACCCATGTGGGATTTTTTAATTTCATTGTTTTCTCAGAAAATTAACTAAAAACATAAACAATATGTTCAGTCCAGTGGCCCAGATGGGAATCGTTTTAATGGGTGGGTTAGGCCTTTGTCCAGGCAACCACCCCTTTTTACACCTTTACCTCCGCCATCAAAGGCCAACATCTGTCGAAACGTTTGCAAACCTTAAAACACCATCTGAACAACCAAAAAACTACACTATTACCTTTACAACCATCATCGTCAACCCACACTCCAGATACAGTCCAACCACCATCACTGCTGCCATAACCTCAACTATAGACAATACCCTAAAGTCAAAATAACCGAAAAACACCTTGCCATCATCAATACCAATACAATGCTACTCACCGCCATCATGGGCCAACCCCAACCCCAACACCTCCACCATAACACCTTCACCTAAACTGCCCCAACATCCAACATAAAAATAACCACATAATGCCCCAAACAAAGTAACGTCACTTAAAGCTCAACCACCATTACCACTTTCCATCAATATTCAAAAAGTAAACCATTTAAGGCCACATATAGAAAGGGGAATAGAGATTTGAGACAGGATCGGAGGGGTAATGGGGCAAATCTGGTGAAGGGTGGTTCAGACATAAAGGCGGAAAACCGCTTTTCATATGTTAATGGAGGGCTCAGTTGTTAAAGATGGGGGACTTAGTTTCTAAGAAAGGCAAAGGGGGGAATTGTTTCAAAACATTCAAATAAGGGAACATGCTGATCCTCACAAAACACAGGCAGTTTATAAACAAATGTGAGAGGCTAATTTTTTTAAGAAAGTGTAGATCACAAAATTCTCAATAATGACGCAAATCACTATGATAAGATGCTACTGTACCTTGAAGAGAATGATGTCTGGAGCACTTTCATATCGATGAGAGGAACGAACAACTTCATCCTTCTCTGGATCACCTGTGAGCATCCACTCTGCGGAAATTGAAACAGAAGGAAGCCTTTCTTGCCCATCTGCAGTGAATAATGAAACACGGTCTTCTTGAATACCAGCCATTGCCTCCCAAGCAGCTTTGTCAGATTGAGTTAATCCAGAGCTCTTTCTCTTCCTATAACTGTCCTTTGGGGCATTCTTATCTCCTGTGTTACGAGCTGTCCAAGAAAATGCTCTGCGAGCCTCTTTTTGCAGGTTACTTAGACTGCTTGTAAAGGATGACCGAGTAGGTGTGCTAGCCTTCATTTTTTGCTTTGTTCTAGGACCTGAAACTGATATCCTTGAATCCCTGGTGGGGGAACTGATGCTAATAGCAATAGCTTTGGCAGCATATGCAAGAATCATTTTGTTCTCTCTCAATGAAGGAAACTCTTTAAGAATCTGCAAGGTTATATTACCCTATATCATGACACAAGCCAACAGATCATCAAAATTATAATGATTAACTAAACAATAAATGTACCAGAGAAGCAGATTGCAGCTGTTTTCTCATCAGCAAGACCTCTAGAATCAAAAGAGGATGCTCGTGTAGGGAAGAGCATCTTTGCTGCCATGGTAATGGCAGTGCTGCCAATACCCGAAGGCCTAAAGCCCACGAGTTAAGCCGAGAGACATCAACCTCTGACAGATTACTATCTTTTCTCTTGAGGAAGAAATGCACCTTCATCGAAAATCAACACATCGTTTAAATTTAAAAGGAATGGGTCAAACTCATGGTCATCAATTTTCAGCTGTGACCTCAAGAGAAAAGGAGAAGGAACTAGCAGCAAACTTATAGCTACTTACAAGAAGTTGCTTAGATCGAAGGTTGGGTAAAAGTTGCATTGCACTCATTGCCACGGGCAAAGCATCGTCAGAGTCGCGTAAAGAAGACAAAAAACGTGAAGCTTCTGCAGGACCTCCACCATTTAGAGGATCTGCTGTGAGAAGCTTGACAAGTTGACGACCTTGCAGTTCTCTCCGCAATTCAATAGAAAGTCCAGCGCATTCAGCCACTTCTAGAGCTGCAGATACAGCTCCTTTCTCGGCCAATCTAAGAGCAAGACCTTCAGGATCTTCCTTACAATCTGTCTCAACCTGACAAGATGGATAGAATAATTGGAACCACGAAAATGATTAGGTTGACCAGGATGTGATATATAACATAACTCCAAAAGAAGAAAGGAAAAATTATATACTGAATGACTCTTTTTCATCTCATGCGTGATACTAAAAGTAAAGTTTCACCTCTTGCCAGCTGTTGTAGTGATCATTTGCACATAATATGCGTTTGTATCTCAAGAGAGCTAGCCTCATTTCAACAACCTACCAAAAGTAGGCCATATAAAGAAGGGTCAGCTTGTTATAATCCTTCCTTGAAACAACAATCCTAGCGTTACTGAAAGTTCAAAATTCTATAGTACATAATATATCATTTCAGTACCTCAATTTTAAGTGGGTCACCATCAGACAAATGACAACTACACATAGTAAGAACATCCAAAGCTGCTTCTAGCTCCCATCTATGCAAGTATCTGAAATAGATATATTCAACATTTACAAGACGATATAGAACATTAAAAAAATGAAAGAGAATAAAAATCTTATAAGAGCATTATTCAGTGTAAAATGTTTAAGGTAGGTGGGTGGAAAGAGCGAGAGAAGTGCCTTTGCTAGAAGGATCTGAAGGGGAGAAAGAGTCTTGGGTGTCATTTACAGTTTATAGAGGACAAACTATTTTTCATACCTTAAATGCTTCCAAGAATTTTCTCCGTGACATTTTAGGAATTTGAAAATTTTCGCTTCCCTAACAGGTCTTAAAAACAAATATGGAAAATAGTGTAATAGGGGTTCCCCTTTGAAATACTTAGAAGCTCCTTTGGGAGGGATGTAATCTTTGTTTTTAAAATTTAACACTCTTATAATTGGCAGCGTAGCAAAAAAGGGTTAGATGGTTAGAACAAAGCTTTTTGTCTAAATATATTTGTCAAACCCATCTTTCATCTTATTACTTGAAAATACAATCAGTCTATTGAGAAATAAAGGTATTGTGATGCAGAATTTTTTAGTATCAACATTCTTTCGGTAATATCAACCACACGAAACTTCCAAGTATTGAAGAAAAAGATCGGGGTATTTTTGAGTTATGAGAAAAGCAAACTTCCTGACATCATGAAAGAGATATAGAAGTGAGAAAACAATCTGTGTATTTTGATGTATTAATCAGCCCCTATTACAACCTATTTATATTACACAAGATGAAGAAAAAAGGAAAACTAATCTTCTAAGTTAGGAAACAAATTAACCTACCAATTATCCTAAAAGCACAATCTCTAATAAATACAATAGCCATAACTAGTCCCCTTTCCATTCTTAGTTGTTTTCTACACTCCCCCTCAAGTTGAACTATAGATGTTGACCATGTTCAACTTGCCGGATGAAGTCGTCGAACATTTTTCTAGACAATCATTTGGTGAAGATATCTTCCGTTTGCTCTTTTGTAGGAACACATGTCGTGCGGATAATTCCATAGTCCACCTTCTCTTTGATTAAATATCTATCAACTTTTACATGTTTGGTTCTATCATGTTGTACTGGGTTGAGAAAATTGTTGATCGCTACTTTGTTATCACAATAGAGCTTGATTGGAAATTCTACTCCAACATTCAGTTATTCAAAAAGTTTCTTTGTCCATAATCCTTCACATATTCCTTGTGCAACAATTCTAAGCCCATATTTGGTACACATAATTTTTTTCATTCTCATTTTTCTACTCATTTTCAACCACACATTATTCAATAAAATAATATTTTTCATCACATCAATAACTTTTCCTTCCTTTTCAACACATTCTCCATCAATTTATTATTCCAAAATACATTACTCCAAAATAATGTGGCTCAAACACACCCTAAATTCAACTTCCGCATTGCTTCGTGTTACTATATTTTGTTTCTTGCTTCTCCAAATTACCAAATTTCCCCATACAAAGTGTGAAGAATATTATAAATTGTATATAATAAAGTTGCTTTTATTACAAAGTAAAATACCCTATTTATAGGGCTATAAATAACTCTAAAAAGAAAGATTGCATAATAATTATACAATCAACTATTAAGGAATATAATCCTATTGGAAAAATATCATAGAGATTATNATTATACAATCAACTATTAAGGAATATAATCCTATTGGAAAAATATCATAGAGATTATTCTTTCCATATCTTCACCACCCTCCCCCAAACACAATATGGTGTAGCAGCAATCAAATTGAGTTTGAAAGATAAATCGATCCAATCAAATCTTCAAAATTGCAAATAACTCAAAGTTGATGATAATGAAAAATCATCATCCACCAATCTAACAAAACCATCACCAAGACTTGAAGGAGATATCAGATGATAGTTAATCTCAATACGAGTTAGAGAGGAAGAAGGAACACCCATATCTGCAAATAACCAACGCATCAACTACTAAACCAAATGGATGCAAATTTCATATCCAAATTGATTGGATGCAATTTCAAATACCAGCTCGACAAATACCAAATGAACTGGACGCAAATTTCAAATTCCAGGTCAACAAATACCAAATAAATTGGATGCAAATTTCAAATTTTGCATACACCGAACCAACACCAAATCAAATTTAAGATGAACTGGACATATACTAAACCAAATTCTAGATGAATTGGACTTATACTAAACCAAATTCCAAATAAA
>CAIGRP010092927.1:0-15354 GCA_903798385.1 Fraxinus cuspidata | reverse complement strand
AACCTTATTAAAAGGAGTAGTTCAAGCCTTTATATATTAATATATATTTTCATCTTTATTCTAGTTGATTTAAATCTTTTGATATTCACATGGATTAGAGGAAAAAAAATCAATTTATGTAGTCAACTCTAAATTTATTGAAAATAAGATTTAGTGGGATCTTTAGTCTCTAAATGACAAAACAATTTGTTGAAAATGAGGATATGATGTGCTTATGGACGTATCATAAACTTCGTTGGTTTGGTTTCTTGTAACCCTGTTCAATACAGGAAAAAAATTGATTCCCGATAGAGGAAATTTTGTGATGATAGGTATATCATGAAAGAAATTGTCATTCAAACACTCTACAAATTAGGAATTTGGGTGGAAAAATGATATTTATCATAGAAAATAAACTCAACCAAACACTCTTATTTTAACCATAGAGAATACTATTTTTATCACTGGGAAATTTACAAAATACAACCTGTATTTAAAGTGTATTTACAATTTACTTATCATATTTGAAAAATTACATTTTGTGTACTTACTAGTAAATAAATAAATAAATTTGCATGACAAAATAGAAATATTTACAAATTTTTCATTATAAATGATTAAACATATACACAAATTAAGAATAACAAATCGCATTCATTTTACCATACTTTAACTCTTTACATGCCATGTATTATTAATTGGGCTAATTTCACAAACGCTCACTAAACTTACCTCAAAATTACAAAACGGTCAATGAAGTTTAAAACTTATAGAAACGGTCACTAAAGTTTCATGCGCTTTCACAAACAGTCACTGAATGAATGTTATTATTTTAATTTAAACTTAAGGGACCAAAACACGTAAACATAGAACCTTGAGGACCTCAAGTGCAAAAACAACTCAACCCCCACCCCCTCCCCCCCCAAACCCAAAAAAATCGCTTCGATCAATCTCTCTTCCAAATTCGTCCTCATTCGTTCGAAATTGGCTAAGACCTATATGTTCGATGGATGCACCATGGTGGGTCGGTGCTAGGGGTGGTGGTCCTTCACCATAAGTTGCAACGCCATCACTGGAATTCGTGGTTGATGGGGCCGACTGCACCGTGGAAGAAAAACTTTGTATCTTTGGATTTTCTAATTTGTTTGATGTTATGAGGGTATCTGTAAGTGTGTAATAAGGAGAATGATCGACCTGTGAGGTGGGTACGACATGTGTGTAGTCAGAAGTTGATTTTCTGACCAGTTTTTGGTACGTGTTCATCTGGTTTTGGTTCAAATATCCGATCAAATGTACCAGGATAGAGGCTGGTGGTTGGATGGGTTTTGAAGGGGGCAATGAGGGCTTCAAGGTGGTATGTTGGTCGACGACCAAGGTGACCGGAGGTTGGGTTTTTGGTTGTACATAGTTGGTGAACGGAGTTGACAAAGCGTTTTGGTCCCCACTTTGGTGCGATTTTCCAGCCAATTCCAACGGGGTTAAGGCCAGTGGTTAAGTGGGTTGTCAAGAGAGCATTGAGGGCTTCAAGACGGCGTGTTGGTCCGATTGCCAGAGGTTAGAGTTATGGTGGTCCAAAGGTAGCGGGTTGAGAGAATTTGGAGGAGAGAATGGTTTTGGGTTTTAGATGAAATTTGCACTTGAGGTCCTCACGATTTTATGTTCGTGTGTTTTGGTCCTTTAAGTTTGAATTACAATCATAAAGGTCTTTCAGTGAACATTTGTGAAAGAAATTAAAACTTCAGTGACCGTTTATGAAAGCGCATGAAACTTCAATGACCGTTTTTACAAATTTTAAACTTTAGTGACCATTTTGTAATTTTGAGGTAGTTCAGTGACCGTTTGTGAAATTAACACAGCATTAATTTCTATTACTCTTCCATCTAAACAATTAACTTTTTCGCTCTTACATGTATCTTTTTCATAAATTAATTTTCTATTAATTCAAGTATTTCCAATTCTTATTATTGACTTGACAATTTTCAAATTCATTAGTACATCAAAAATAAAAATAAAAAATAATTTACGAATTCTTGAAAGTATATTGAGCCCTTGTATGAGCTCCATTATTTGACAAAAAAATGATTTTAGAATAGTATTTTTTTGGAGAATGTATGGTTAAAAAGTAAGGAGAATTTTTGAATTTATGTGTAATATTATTTTATTAAGAAAATGTGTGGTTGATAAGAGAAAAGGGAAAAATGAATTAATATTTAATGGGGACCAAACATGGGTTGAATTGTAAATTGGTAAAGAGTTATAACTGAGCTTATAATGACAAATAAATCATTTTTAAGACTCAAAATAGAAAACAATAATATCATATATTATTTACTTATTTTTCTTTTAAAAAAATTATTCATTTAACACAACTTATTTATTAAATGACGACAAACAGTAATTTCATTTTCCATTTAATATTGTTGAAATAAAAAATTTAAATGAAGTTTTCTCTATTTTTTCTAACAATTGTTAATTCATTAAAACTAATGTCTTTTTCTTTTCAAGGTGTAACAAAATGAAGATGATAAATTTTGTAAACTTCAAAGTAAAAAAAAAAAAAACCATCTTTAAAAAAAAAAATTTTTTTTTTTTAAGAAAACATCATAAGCTTGTAATAATTAATTCTTACGGAATAATAAAACAATCACTGATTTTTGAATGGATTAAACTAGTTGTACCCACTTGGTGTACATTAAGGTGGACACTCCAAGTGTTGTCAAAATCTGTGTAATTGATTGTTTAAAGTGTTGTGAAAATCAATATCTAAAAAGTTGTCAAATCACAAGAATGTCAAACTCAATATAAAATTTAATATTCATATAGTTTGATTGTTTTTTAATGGTGATTTTCTGGAGAATGCGTGGTTAAAAAATAAGATTTTTTAAATTTATGTGTAAAATCATTTTATTGAAGAAAACGCTGTTAAAAATGAATTTTTTTTAAAAATATGGGCCAAACGGTATGTAAAGTATTATACAAACTGGTGGTATAGCATGATTTGTGTAGTAAATAGTAAATTTATTAGTGAATGATAATTATATCCCTAAAATCCTAAAAATTATTATGATTGTATCCCTAATTTTTTCTTATAAATATGAGGCTTTAGTTTTCAATATAACATACACAAGTGTGTTGACTTTTCTACTTTCTTCTCTTTTTATCTCTAGTTTATAGCACTTTATCGGAATGAAAGTTTATTTCTTTGAAATCTAGTGAATGTAGAAATTTTTTGTAAACATAATAATTTATTATGTATACCAAAGTTAAATTGATAGCTTGTGAATTCTTTTTATACATTTGTATTAATTCATGCTTCGTCCAATTCAAATCCAATATTTTTCGTGGTACCAATCAAAAACTGGAGGTTCTTCGTCCACTACAATTGCATTAATTTCTTCCTCTTAAATTTGCAGGTTGATTATGTGGCAGTCAATTGCATGAATTTCTGTGAATCCGTTCACTTAAATCATATTTAGCCGCAATCATTAGATGCTTACGAATTTGTCTTTAATTCATGTTTTCATGTGCGGAACAACTGCATTTTTTTAATCTCCGAATTTGAGTTTGAGTCCTTTAGGTCAATTTGCGGCATAAACAATTTGTACACTTTGCTTTAATTCATGTGTGCTAATATATTCTTTGCTTTATAATACATGTATCATTAGATGTATTAATTCATGCTTTAATTCATGTATTTTTTTTTTTTTGCTTTAATTTTTTATTTATGATGATTATTAAATATTCTTGTATTTTAATCTGATTAAATATTTTTTTATACTCTTTTATAAATTATAAATTGATAATTTATTATTGTTGTTGCTCTTGAAATAGCACAATATTATAATTAATATTTCAAAAAAATATTAATCATAAATTTATCTTTTACAAATAGTAGTACAACAATATAATTAATATTCCAGAAAAATATTACTTGATCCTGAAAAGCATGAATTATAATTTTCAATATTTCAAATATTTCTCTTGAATAAATAATAGTAAAATACAATGTGCTCTCGAAGTATTACATGTTTCAAAGAATATATTACTTTAGATTAGTGTTTATCCATGGAAAAAATTATATAACTCATGTCATGTTGACATTGACTACTTAATTAATAAGTATGTGATGTTTAATTATATTTTTTTGAAATTAATTGTGTATATATATATATATATTTTTTTTTTGCTTTATTGTGTAGTTAATCAAATGACTAATATCACAAAACTTGAGTTTGCTACACTTGACATATTTGGCAAAAACTATCGTCATGGGTCCTCAATGATGATATTAATCTTGTGACACAATAAAAGAATGAAATAAAGAATCCATGTAGGATTGTGCAAAACCACTTATCTTCATTCGTCATCATTTTCAGGATGGACTGAAACCTCAATACCTTACTGTAAAAGATACATGAGTTCTTTGAAAAAAATTAACTAAAATATTTGATCACTAGTGGATGATAGTCTTTCCAAAGCTCGTTATGAGTGGATGCACCTTTGATTGCAAGACTTTAAAACCATTAGTAAGTACAATTTTGAACTGTTCTGAATATGTTCAAAATTGACATTGTGTAGAAAAAATCACTCACGCCTCGAATGTGCTCATATAGTAGCGATATTGTGGGCGTGTTTCAAAAAGTACTCAGAACTCGTATCTTGTATTCAGAACTCTGATCTCTTTATTGACCCAAATGACAATGTTGACCATTTGATCTAGGGTGGCGTGATGGAAGATATAAATTAATTTATTTTCTATGTTTTTAATATTTTCCTTTGTTTTAGAAATTTAGTTGGAAATATATTTTTATTTTTTGAGACTTTATTATGTATCGTTAATTTCATAATATCAAATTATGTTTACTTCTTTTGAATAAAAATTCAAGTTTTTTAAATAATACCTATTTGATATATTTATATATTCATGATGAATTGCCAAGATAGACGTTTGCTTGAAAGTGCAACTACGCATACCATTCTTCAAAAAAAGTTAACATGATATCATGTGTATCAAATATCGTTTATTGTTGATGGCTCTAGAAGAGTTTGTATTATTTCACCAAATAATATAAAATTATATATTGACGATGCACTTTATTCTAACAAATTCAAAAGAAATTTACTTGGTTTTAAATATATCTGCTGCAATGGGTATCTCATTGGACGATGGAAGAAAATAATATTGAATGCATTTGCATAACCTTTTTTTTTTATATCCGGCCATGAGCAGATAAAAAAAACTTCATACGCTCCTATCTGACATGTATTATATATTTATAAAAATGTTGAATCAAATATTATCACGAATTAGAAGTTCATTGACCCAAAAGTTATATACTTTGACATGATCGACTGGATAACCAAGAGATTTAATGATGCGTAGAATAATAAACAACTCACAAGACATCATTTAAAAAATCAGAAGATTCTTTTACCTAATGATTATCCACGTGTTGCTTTTTCACAAGACAACTTAGTCATTAGACATTCAACTACAAATGTCAATATTGAATTTCCAACATTTTTATAAAGAATTTATGACAATACATGGGACCAATACACCCACCATGTTCACCATTTCATTATTTTATGATATTAAACGATTCTTTTACTAGATTGTTATATGTTTGCCTACTTTTCACTAGGAATGTACCTTTTGCTAGACTACTTGCTCAAATTATAAATACGAGCTCAATTTTGTGATTACTCAATCAAGATAATTCGTCTTGATAATATCGTTGAATTTAGATCACAAGCAATCGATGATTATTGTATGTCAATTGAGATTGTTATTGAACATTCAATTACACATTTCTACACACAAAATGGTTTATTGGTATCATTTATCAAACGTCTATAATTTATTACTAGACAATTACTTATGAAAACACATCTCCCAACTTCTATTTGGGGTCATGCTATATTACATATTGTATCATTGGTTCGTATATGACCAAGTAAATATTATCAATATAACCGTTGCAATTTGCATTTGGTCATAAACCTAATTTCTCACTTACGAGTCTGCGATTTTACTGTCCAAATCCTTATTTCAACCCCACAACTTACTAAATGAGTTCCCACGAAGATTTGAGATTTATGTTGGTTTTGATTCACAATCTATTATTAGGTATTTTGAACATTTAAAAGGTAATTTATTTATTACACGTTATATAGATTGTCATTTTGAAGAAATGGCTTTCCCAATTTTGGGAAGGGAAAAAGTACATCCTGAAAATAAGATAAAGTTTCTTAAAATGAAACAATTCTATCTCACTTTGATCCTCATATCAATCAACGTGAGGAAAAAGTTGAAAAAATCATTCATTTGCAAAGAGTTGCAAATTAATTACTAGATGTATTTGTCGATACAAAAAAGTGACAAAGTCATATATACTAGTATTATAATATTCCAACAAAAAATTGATTTCCTTACAAGACAATCCGCTATAGCAAATGAATCTCAAATATGCTAGAAGGCATGGTCGGCCAGTTGGCTCAAAAGATTTACCTAAAAAAAGAAAGTACAAGAGAAAAATTAATCAAAAACTTCGAAAGAAGTAATATTAGAAAAGAATGATCAATTAAATATTAAAAATATGGCTCCTGAAGAATCAAAAGTGTTTGAAAATAATGAGATTTCAATAAAATATGTTTTAACTCATAAATTATGGGAACGAAATAATGTTGTTGTAGACAATATTTTCACATTTAACGTGACTTTTGATATTATATAACATGAGGATCTTGAACCATATTTTGTTAAGACTGTTAACATAGAAATAATTGACTAAAATGGAAAGAAGCCATGTGAAATTGAATTCCTTTGAGAAACGAAAAATGTTTGGAGAACTTTAGTACCAGTTTTACATTTTGTCTCTATAGACCGAAGAGAAAAGGGGCTCGATGTGGCATGAGAGAAGCAAGGAGGTCAACTTGTAGTTCGAATGCCCAAAAATGTAATCCCTATAGGATACAAATGAGTTTTGCACGGAAGAGAAATGAAAAAAAAATGAAATGACAAGATACAAAGCCCAACTCGTAACTCAAGGTTTCTCATAAAGACGTGTAATTAATTATGATGAAACATATTCTCCCATGATAAACATTATTACTTTCAAATTCTTAAATAGTTTGTTTGTGTCACAAAGGCTCGACATGCACCTTATGGATATTGTAACTGTGTATTTGTATATTTCACTTAGGGGGTCCGTTTGATTGCAAGAGTGGAATTTGGGTAAAAAGAAAATGAATTTTAGGGAACTGTTAATTAATTATGTTTGATAAGTATAATTTTTCACGTGAAAAATATTGAAATTTTGAATATTTTGATGTTCATTTTGTTTTGTTTTATATGAAAATTGTCCATTAAATGGATAAAAATTATTACAATTGGGGATATAATTTATTTTCATAGCCAAAAAAAAAAAAGTCGGAAAACCATTTTCCCACCAAAGTGGTGGGAAAGCCAATTCAATGAAAACCAGGAAACATAGGTCACGTGGGGGATTGGAGGAAAATGTTTTGCCAAGAAAAATTTGACTATCAACAAGAAAAATGTTGGAACTTGAAAAATAATTTCCAAGTTCCATGGAAAATAGTAAAGATCAAACAGGGCCTTAAATGATACATGTTCGAAACTATGTCCTCAATTAAATTGCAAAGATAATTATATGAATTGAAACAATCCGAACGCATGTGGTATAATCACCTTACCAAATGTTTGATGAATGAGAATCATAAAAATGACGATATCAGCCCATGTATTTTCATAAAGAAAACAAATATTGGATTTACAATTGTGACAGTTTATGTTGATGATTTAAATATAATTGAAACTCTTGAAAAGCTCAACAAAACTACATATTATTTGAAAAATGAATTTGAGAAAGATTTGAGAAAAATCAAATTTTCTCTCTTTTTGCAGATTAAACACTTTTCTGAATGAAGGATTATTTGTTCATCAATTTACATTTACAAAAAAGTCTTAAAACTATTTTATATAGATAATGTACATCAATTGACATCATCTATAGTTGTTCGTTCATTTGATGTAAAAAAAGATCAATTTCATCCACTTGAAGATGGAGAAAATGTTCTTGATCCTAAGTACCATATTTTAGTGCAATTAGAGCATTAACCTATCTTGCAAACTGCACTCAACCTAACATAACTTTTTCTATAAATCTCATTGCAAGATATAGCTCTACACCAACTTAAAGTTATTGGAATAGTGTTAAACATATTTTTCGTTACCTGAAAGGTACTATTAATTTAAGATTATTTTGTCTCAAAAGTCGGGGAACTACTTTAGTAGGATTTGCAGATGTAGGTTATCTTGCTGATCCACATAAAACTAGATTACAAACAGGATATATGTTTACACGTAGAAGAACAGCTATATCATAGAGATCTGTGAAGCAAATCTTGATAGCAACATTTTCAAATCATTCTAAGATTATTGCAATTTATGAAGTGGCTGATAATGTGTATAGTTGAGAAACATGACCCATCATATCCAAGTATTATGTAGATTAACTTCAACAAAATATAGTCCAACAATTTTGTACAAAGACAATGCAACTTATATAGTACAACTCAAATAAGGTTATATCAAATGTGACAAGACGAAACATATTTTTCTAAAATTCTTTCATACATATGAGTTTCAGAAGAATGGCCACATCAATATTCAATAAATTCGATCAAGTGACAATGTAGATGATTTATTCACAAAAGCATTGCCGACATTTACATTCAAAAAATGGAACGCGTTGACTCAAATAGATCAACATCAGGGAAAGTAGCAGTGCTTCTTTTTTCTTCATTTGAGCTATATCTCATTGGAATTTCCTATCAAGGTTTTAACGAGGTGACATTTATTTTTAATACCCCAAAATAGCTGTACTCTTTTTCCTTCGTTTGATTTTTTGTCACATTAAATTTTTATGAAGCAATGTTTTAATGAGGCATATCTCTTATAATGTATCATTCAAGGAGAGTGTTTTAAATAGTAAGTTTATTAACCTCTACAACCTTAAAAATTATTACCATTGCATCTCTAATTATTCCATATTACATACAAATTTATTGACTTTTTTATTTTTCTTCTCGTTTTCTCTTTAGTTTATAACAATTTGTTATTTTTAACTAATGTTATTTTGGTTTTCTTGGCTACTAGTAATGGAAAAATATTTCTTCATTTTTCTGTAAAATATTATTTTGTTACCAATTAGTAAAATATGGTGTGCAAAATATAAATTTGCAAAATACGGAATGCAAAGTGTAAACATACCCTAAATGTTGAGTCTGTTTTGTAAATATTTCTTGTTGTTGTTGTTCACGGGGTCCAAATTGTGCGTAGATTGCTGAGGAAACAAGCTTTCAACAGTCAAACAGATCCAAATTTACTATTTCCAGTAATTTCATGCATAATTCTCTGTATGATCTAATACGGTGGGTCAAACATAAGCTAACATAGTGTTGAACCCGAATTTTTTATGAAAAAAATAGTGGTAATTAAGGATAATCCATCCTCATTTAATAAAGCGGCAAGTAATTTCTGCTTGCAGCTTCAATGTTAGAAGAAAATGTCTTTATGGATGGAATATAACATTGTTTATTTATGGAATATTTGAGAAATTTTATCATATTGATAGACATTTCATGTTCCAATCGAGTAATCATTTAATCCCCGTTTGGCCTCCATTATTCCAAAAAAAAATATATTATTCTCCCTTATTTTCACCACACAATTTTTCATAAAATAATATTACACGTAAATCAAAAAAATTTCTTTATTTTTTAACCACACATTCTCCAAAAAAATATTATTTCAAAAATTATAATTTGAAATAATGGCAACCAAACGGGAGCTTAGTGATTTGTACAATATTTTTATACATCAATAATAACGTTATGCCTTAAAGCCGATTTGCGCAATAGTTCAAGAGCAAGTGGAGAATGTGTCCTTAAAAAGTCCATTGAATAATCATTGTATTTTGCTGGCAAACGAATGATTCTGATCACATTGTGCCAAAGCGGCAACATGCGAAGTTCGTAGGTATTTTTTTTTCTTTTCCCAAATAATGCTCTTATCATTTTATAGCCAAAAAGAGAGTTATCTCTCTTAAGAGAAGCATAATGTCCGATACAATCCGATTAATTTTAAGAGCTTTAAATTCATACATCTGACACACTCTTATTAGTAATCCTTTACTAACACTTTTTTTTACTAAGAAATGCAAAATCAAATATGTTTTTAATATCCTAGTTCCATTCAGAATTATTCTCATTAATGATTATTATGTTTCTTCCATTGCTATTTTAAAGTTTCTAAAAAAAAAAAAAATAGAAACAGGGTTATTCCCGTTGCAATGTTTTTTTAATGGCCATTGCTAGTATGTTTCTATACTTTTAAAATAAAAATAAACCTGTTATCCACAAAATGTTGTCACTATAATTTTTATTATTAAGAAAATGCGAAAATTGCATGGAAGAAATTAAATCTTCTTTTCAATATAATTTAATTTATTGAATGTATAATATTTATTTAAATGCAGCTTTTTCCTATAAATAAGATATGGAATTGAATGATAATGGAAATAAGTCATAATTTTCTTTCTGGAAGCACCAAATACAGTCGAAAGCTGAACGTTTTCAGTAATATCATTTTTTGCAACCAATAAATTCTAATGAAATGGTAAATATTGCAGATAACATTTCACGATAGCATTGCACACTTATAGCAATACTGGAACAACATATCTTTTTAATAACAAAAATTGATGAAATTACGGCAACATTCTATTTGATAACTAGAATTGAGTGTTGCAAAATAATGTAATATTTGAGAATGATCATTGTATTCTTGCAGCTCTAATTGTAATCTATAAATATGAGATCTTGATTTCCAATTCAAAAAAAAAAAAATACACACAAGTATATTGGTTTCTCTATTTACTTCATTTATCTGTAATTTATAACAAGTTATCAAAATGAATTTCTAGCCAATCGAGTTATCAAAATGAATATTCTTTTGTATTTAACGGAGTTCTAGTTTTTTTTAAAAAAGAAACGCAAAAAGATCTAATGTGATGGTAAGCGCGAAACAAGTTTGACGAAGAAGAAACAAATTGAATCAGGCTACTAAGATTTATGTACTTGAAGATTTCTACACCTATCAAATCTTAAAAAATACTTCAATTTAATTTCTCACTTTCTACCTCATTCATTAAATTTTTTAATCATATTATATATCAAATCGTATAAGATTATTTATTATAATGTTTAATGGTGCTTATGCTCTTAAAAAAGCATAATTAAAAAAATATATTTATTCTACGGGAACACGATGGTGATGTTGTTGGAGAAACACAACACAGGTTATATAAATATTTCTGAAAAATATTATGTTCCAAAAGAATATTGCATTACTACTGAATAAATTTTAGATAATACATATTAAGATTATTGAAGAGTACAGTTGTTAGCATAATAATAATAATAATAATAATAATAATAATACTAATAATAATAATAATAATATTATTATTATTATTATTAATTATTATTATTATTATTTAGTTTCCTTATTGTTGCAGGTTTCCTTGTAGTATATAACTTATTTTGTTCCATTATTTACCCTAATTTTGGTGGCTCAATAAATTTATTTTCTCTTCCTCTCTTTGTTTTCTTTTNTATTATTATTATTATTATTATTATTATTATTATTTAGTTTCCTTATTGTTGTAGGTTTCCTTGTAGTATATAACTTATTTTGTTCCATTATTTACCCTAATTTTGGTGGCTCAATAAATTTATTTTCTCTTCCTCTCTTTGTTTTCTTTTCTATGTATTTGATTCTTCATATTGGATTAAATTGCCATCATGATATCAGAGCCTACATTGTGCATTCAAGTTGTTTTTTTCCCTTTCATTTATCCTCACATAATCTTGCACAATTGAAACACCTAACCCTAATTTGTTTATCATTGAGCAGCCACTATTTTTTCCTTCATATCTTTTAAATGAGACCTCGGTTTGGAGATTGGTAACCATATTTAGATTCATGACGATGAGGCGAACAACCCTGACCGGGCATGTACCACCACACGCACGACTTCGGCAGCAAGTGCATCACCACGCGCAGACAGATAGCGTGTGTGGGCGCATGACTTGTTTTCTAGTGGAGTTCCAATGAGACAATGTGTTCCTCGATAAGTTTCTGATCATTTGGTGGTATTGGTTTGGTTGTAAGTATACTCTGCGATATAATACAGTGGTAGTTCATGGTGTTGCGTTAGTTGTTGTGTGAGTTTAATAATTCTTTATCTGTTGTTACTCATTTGCTGAGTTCATGATGGCAAATGAAAGGAATGGTTTACTTTTCAATCCATTAGCATGCGATTAAATGGTAAGAATTACTCATATTGAAGTATTGTGATGAGGAATTTTAAGAGAAAAAGATTATGGGGTTATATTAGTAGAACTATTGTAAAACCCAAAGTACTGCAGATAATTATGTGACGGAGTTAGATATTGGGAGTCAAACAATGCGAATATTCTTACTTAGATTCATAATTCTGTTGAGCAATCCATTAGACAAAATTAGCGAATTATAAAACAACAAAGGAAATTTGGGATCGTTTTCAACTGTACACTAAGTCTAATTTTGCAAAGCAGTATTAGTGGGAGAATGACATACATGCTTTACAATAGAAGAATATGAGTATTTTTGAGTTTTATGTTACTATGAATTCGATTTAGGATGAGTTGACTATTACAGAATCAACAAGACTGAAAACATGTGAGGAATATATTACTTATAGAGATGAGCATCAGCGGTTCAGTTTTTTAAGGCATTTCGCAATGACTTTGAGGCACTTAAAGGCTCTATCCTGGATCGTACTCCACTTCTTTTAGTTGATTCAGTGTTTAGTGAACATGTGGTCGAAGAAACACATCTGAAATCTTTGGCAAGAGATATCTCTTTGTCCATCTAGTACTTCAGTGTTGGCTATACCCTCTCGATCACCTATATAGAGTTAGAACAATAGTTATGTGTGAGTTTCTAGTGATGAGTGTAGCTTTTGCAAACAAAATGGACATTGGAAGTCTCAATGTCATAAGCTATTGATCCTATCATCCCAATACTAACATAGTTTCCACCATGCCACCTAGTGACTTATCTATACTTAGAAGACCACATTCCTCAAGTCCTATGTTGACTAATTTAGCAGCATGCCACCTGGTGAATTGTCTATACTTAGAACACCACATTCTCCAGGTCCTATATTGACTAATTTAGCAGAGCAATTTCAAAATTTCTTAGACACACAATCACATGCTATGTCAACCTCTACTCATATAAGTTTGTCATCTCAGAGTCCCTAAGGTATTTCTCCCTCATGGATCTTTGATTTAGGTACTTCCAAATACATGTCATCTAATTCAAAATTCTTATAATGACTTGCGCTCTTCCTACTCATCTATGTTTGTAATGACTGCTGATAGTACCCAAGTGCTTTTAGCAGGTATCGGTTCTGTTAACACATAATTTTTCGCTTTCAGATGTCTATTGTGTTCCAACTCTTACTTTGAATCTTATTTCTATTGGTCAGTTGTGTGATTCTGAATACTTAGTTCAGTTTTCTTCTACTGCCTGTCATGTGTAAGATCCTCGATCTCAAAAGCTGATTAGGATAGGCCATAGAGAATGAGGGTTATATGTTCTCAACCATATAAGACCACAACATGTTGCAGCTTCTAGTGTTGATTCTCATCTTTCTCTTTGAATTCATCTTCTTCTAGTTTTTATTTGTGACATTTTCGCCTTGAACATGTTTCTGCTAATCTTTTAAAAGTTTTAGTTTCTAAATGTCTACTGGGAGATTTGCAAACTCATAATATTTCTGATTGTAGTGGTTGCAAACTAGCTAAATTTTGTACTTTACCATTTCCTCAAAGTGTTTCTCGTTATGTGGTACCGTTTGATCTTGTTCACTCTCATGCATGGGGACCTGGTCCCATTATTACAAAAGGATAGTCTAGATATTATGTGTCTTTTATTGATGATTATAGTCGTTATTGTTGGGTTTATCTTATTAAACGACACTCTTACTTTCTTTCTACTTATCGTTCTTTTAGAGTACTTATGACAACTCAACATTCTGCTTTAATTAAGTGTTTTAGATGTAATTTGGGTGGGAAGTATACTTCATTCTCTAAATTACTTATTTCTGATGGCACAATGCATCAAATCTCGTGCACTAATACCCTTATAGAAAGGATCATGAAAGAGACGATCAGAATGGTAATAAGATTCACTTGCAGTTTTTTTTTTTGTGATGGTGTTACTGAACAAAAGCATAGGCAAGTAATAGAAACTACTCGTTCTTTTCTTTTGTATGCCAAAGTTCCCATTCAATTTTGGGGAGAAGCATTTCTCATCGTTGTTTTCTTATTTAATAAGATTTCATCCTCTCACACTTCAGGTGTAACGCCCCAAATTCTCGGCACTCGAAGCGTTTTTAAAAAAATATGCTTCTTTTTTTGACCTCTTTAATGCTAACTAAAATAAATTGTAACCAAAAAAAAAAAAATTGGAAAACACTGGAGGAATTTCAGCAATTACCATTATACATCAGCGGAAAGAGAAAAATATGTTTGACCTAACAAACGCTGATGAAAAATTATGAAACTTTAACAGGAACTATAACATTCATCTACCTACATCATATAATATTTTAGGGTAATTGCAAATATTACTATTAGAAGACTCATAGACCTTTAAAAAACCACTGAGTTTGCTCTAAAATATGTACCGTAGCCTAAGTTTTAACACTTTCAAATTAATAGAATCTGAAATTCAATCTAGTAATAAATAATTTTCATGCGTAGTCAGTTGACATGCAAATAAGTAAAACTAGGCTAAAATAGAAAATTAAACTTTTTAAAAGTATTGTCTAAGGATTCATAAGAGATCTACACGAATGTAAATTTTACTAAAAGTTCAAAGCATTTCAAATCGTCAAGCACTTCCCACCATGCCAAACCATTGCCATACCTTCAATTAATCTGTAAATTTTGTAAGGGTGAGTATCATAAGTAATACTCAGCAGGAAACACTTAAGTAAATAGATAAACGAACAAATGTTTTCTAGAATTGCAATCTTTGGTTATTTGTGTCACCCTCAATTTCAAAGTGAACCGGCGATCAAACAGTCTGCATACTCTTAGATTTTAACAACCCCTTTTTATGAATTTATCTCTTCATTTCTCATTTGAATCACCAATATAGTGCTTCCATTAGCTCATATGTAACACAATAACACGTTAATGCAAATCGAAAATAAATAATTTTACTCTACTTAC
>CAIGRP010092924.1:0-30317 GCA_903798385.1 Fraxinus cuspidata | reverse complement strand
TATAGAGTACCATTTATCTATTTTCATTTTTTGTGTTTTTGTGCTTCATGCTTTCGTTTGCACTTGTGTGTACGAGTAAAACAATGTCCTTGTGTTTTTTTTTTATTTTCTCCCCATTTTTTCTTTGCCGTGGAAAAAGTTTCCAACTAGATGTATTTGTTGAAGATATGAAAACGCACTATTCTTCGTGATATTTTTAATAATTGATTTTGTGATTATGACGCAATCTTTTCTATTACGGTTATTTGTAACCCTACAAATAGGATTTCTATTTTGTAACCGGAAGACAAACAATTCATAATTTTCAACATGGTATGATAAATCAATTTTTGAGGCTAAACTTGCAAACTTTTATTTTTCGGTGAGCAACCTAGTGTCACTCGTCCAGCCAAGTTTTCTTATTTGGTTTCTTTAAATATCTTCCTCTGAATTTCTTTTTCGCCATCTTATGAATTTGGTCGGCCAAAAACTTTGATCTAATTATCAGAGGACAAACTACCATCTAAATAAAGAAAATTCTTGAACAGAAGTGCTCAAATTCTTCAAATTTGGATTATCCAACCCAAAATGTAGCCAGAAAAAAAAAATGTAGCATTACATGAAATATTCATTGGAATATCAGTATACATGGGAGAGAATTCAAGGAACGTCGTAATTATGAATATTTAGTCATGCCGATGTTAAAGTATGGGACCAACCACGGATGGACATAAAGTGAGTGCCAACTTGCTCAAATAATGAAAAGAATGCAGTAAAAGGATAGAAAATTGGCTTCATAATTGATTTGTGTAGAAATTAATAGCCTTTACCTTGTGATTTTTATGCTTTATGAGACCATTCTTCTACCTCTATTGGTTTGCAGTCGTTTTCTGATAAGGAAAAGGCATTATTGTTTCGGATAGTAGGTTAATCTTCAACCTTTCATTTTAGACACAATTAGCCACTATTTTTGAAAATAATCCAAATATTAACTAAATTATCCGTAAATATGCCCCACTTCAAATTTCTACACACCAGTCTAGGTTGGGATACGAAGTATAACTTTATAAGGTTGGACATGTGAGATTACGTGATGATTTAACAAATATTTTGACAGGTTCCTTCATTCACGAACAACAATTATGATGTACAGTTGAGGATTTACTTCTCCTTTAAAGGTTGATTGGAAAAATGGCATAATAATCTTTAATTTATTGCCCAAGGAACTNGAAAAATGGCATAATAATCTTTAATTTATTGCCCAAGGAACTGTATCTCCAAGCTTCAAAAATGAAGAATTTTAATATGATGACAGTATTGATAGCCTCTAACTCTAGGATTTAGTGCTTTTTGAGGGACATCCTTTTGTTCTATCCACCGTATCCAGTGCATGCTATCATGCATAAGACAATATGGAGACACTATTTCTGCTGTCTCTGATTAGGGTCTTTACAATGTTCATCATGATAAAACAAAGGAATCAAAGCCTATCATTACTCCTAAAACCATGCATGCAAAATCAGCTCCAGGAATCTTGAATAAAAGCTCAGCAATATCACTAAATGTATGGCAACAAATCCTGGAGTAAAGGCTAGTGATCAAAGCCTATCATTACTCCTAAAACCATGCATGCAAAATCAGCTCCAGGAATCTTGAATGAAAGCTCAGCAATATCACTAAATGTATGGCAACAAATCCTGGAGTAAAGGCTAGTGTGATAATAGCTAGAATTATTCTCTGTAATTATGTTTAACATGATTTCAGCCCTACTTATTTACGTGTAAAGCTTTACAAAGTAATATATATATATATATATATATATATATATGTATATATATGTGTGTGTGTGTGTGTGTACACACGTGTGATCACAACCCATTAAGGTGTGACACAATTCCACAAACTTCTCTTCTCTTTTCAGTTTTCTTCTTATCATATTTTATGACGACGACATATATAGTATGATAGACACAACGGGATTGGAAAAAATTGTTAGGTCTCCTACTTGTAATTGGCTATTCCATGGACAACATCTAGGTTATTTGAGTTATAAATACAGTCAAAGAGGTGGGGTTGGTTGTATAGGTCAAATAGGAGTCCTATGGCTCGAGTATGGAACAAGGAATTAAAGTTTTCAGAATGATGTTAGCTCAACGCAAAGAAAATATTCGAGCGCCCAAAATAGTGATGATGATGCTAGCCTAACGCCAACATTTTGCTCGAGTGAAACCCAACATTAGGCGAGCATCAACAAAATCCTGATTTTTCGAGAAACCCTAATTTGCAATTTTAAACACTTTTAACAATATTGTACATTCCCAAATACTACCCTTTATAAATATGCATGCCCTACTTGTCTAAGATATGTTGAATCATTATTTTTTCTTAGAGATCTCATCGTTGAAGATCATAAACACATTCAATTAATTCTATTGATTCAACCTCAAAATTATTGTTCATATATTTTATCCCGAGCATTGTTCCAACATAAGTTGAGCCTTGAATTAAGTTAAGCGAACATACTTTGAAGATCATATGCATATTCCAATATCTCTTGCCTCAGCCACAAATAAAAACACAAAAAGATTGTTGATCAAACACCAAACCACCCACTTTCAAAGTATTTATCAGAGAAGATCTAGGAAGCTAACCAAAGTTCTAGTAAGAGGAGAACGAGGTCGCTCTTGGTGATCTACATGAGATAAACGATTCTAGAAATTCGGGAGTTGGTGCTTGAGCATGTAGCCCAAGGATATCCTTAATGATTATAGGAAGGAGGTTAGAGAGTACTAAGAGATAGTTGAGTATGGACCATACTGTAAGTCATATCTCTTATAGTGAATTTCATTGATAATGTGCCCAGAGGTTTTTGATCATATTGAAGGGTTTTTCTTCGTGATCATATTTGATGTTCATATTTATTTACTACTTTTGATCTACTGTGATTGTTTAAATATAGAAATTAATTGAATTAATTATTTTAATATCTAGAAATAATTAATAAGTGACTTGTTATTGGGATTAATTCCGCAAATGGGTCTAAAATATTCGGCAAATATAATCTTTCAAAATTATAGAGCAAAGAATATGTAACAAAATTTATCAATCGTCATGTTCATGCTATTCAATTCACATTCTAAACATGACCATAAAAGACTTAATAAGGCATTTAGTAAGTGGTATACTCAATGCAATTCACAGTTACTAATAGAACTACTTAGTACTGACAGTATTACTTCAAGATTACAGCAGTTCTGAGTTGTCTTACTCATATCCAAAAGAGAAACAGGGTATTTAAAGTTTCCATAGTCAATGTATATGAAAGTCGAATAAGTACACATAGCTACTTTTTTTAACGATAAAAAGGGAGCTAATTTATAACCAAATCAAGACATTCAAGTATCTTTGTTAATTGGGTGGACATCTATCTAATTTGTGTAATTATGTTAATTGTAGCAAAAAACTGGACTTTGATGTATTTGAAGAGAAAATGATGATACTGAACTTAATTGGAGTGAATTCGTGGAAATTGAAGGCTAATCGAATTGCACGTGATTGATAAGAAGCATTAAGAGAGTTATCTGAGAAAATTCACAAGTTTGGGGAGAGGAATTCAACATTTGAAAAGTTTAAGGACTTATTTCCAAACTTTACGAATTTAAAGAGTTGAAAGATAAACCTTGAAACAACTAGTAGAGAAAAACAAAAACCAGCATGTTTTGAGGTTGAACCATGCGATCACAACTCCTTGAAACATGCGATCTTAGAGTTATATGAGACAGTCCTAATTTTCTCTCCTAATCCAATTAGACTTTGATATGGAATGAGGATGGGACACAAAATTTACCCTAATCTTGGGACTATACATAGAGAATTTCATCTATCGTTGAAAAAGAAATATTTTCATACATTAATACAAAATCATACATAAATTCAATATTTTTGCTAGGAAAAACCTTCTTCTTCTCCTCCTCCTAATAAGAAGTTTATTCAAGAATTGTTGAAGAGATTCAAGGGTTCAAGAATTATTTTCCCTTTTCTCTACAATTGAAATCCGAATGATGTATTATCATTCCAAACCTTGTTTGTGTAATATTATGATGCTCAGCTAATTGTCCTACTGTCCTATACTTTGAAGTTTTGATGTTAATTTAAAGATTTTGGGGTTAAACACTTGTCTGATTTGAATGGTTGTTCAGCCGTCAATTCGGTTTTCATGTGCATCGAATCGTGAAGAAATTGAGGGATCGAAGCTAGGGCTTTTGGAAAATGAAGAATCGTTGAGAATTCGAGCTATGATATTACTAGCACATTTGATCACAAATATGCCGAAATCGTGGCTAAAAAAGGAAGTCTTCCACGGGTCGAAAAAGTAACTCGGATAATATAAAGTAATTAGTAATTTGTTCTCTCACCTCTTTCTGAGTAAACTTGACAAGTTGTCCACCACTACCAACACTCTCTAAAACCTCAATTTCGCAACAAATTAATAAAACCCCACAGATTCGCAGTAGGCAAGAACGAATGTGGGCATAGCCGACGCCATAGTTGAGACAATCTGATTTTCTAAGTGGTGGGATAAGCTTTGACTCCATAGCTGCTATACATATGATTTTGTGGTGAGAGGGAGCTCAAATACCGTGGGGTGTCACACTCTACACACTATTATATTACTTGTTCACGATCCTGTAACTTTAATCAAATATCATAAAAATTTTGTGATTTTTTTCTATGCTAATACCTAAATTATCAATTAAACTAATCAAAATAAGTAAATATATTTTTCAAATATGTGAGATGCAATTTAGGTAGTATTTTATCCAAAAAACAGTAAAATATCATCATTTAGGATCTCAAATAAGTGTAGAAACTACAATTGGTATTTCAAATGAGGAAGAACCAAAGCGTAGTAAAAGGGCAAGAATATCAACTTCGTTTGGTCGAAAATGATCCAGGCTTATCCTGATCTTCCTCAGCCATAAGGATATGACGATAACACGAAAATTCATCGAGAAAACTATACAATTTATGGCCCGACTACTGTCCACTATTTGTAGAGCCATAAAAACTTGTCAAGATTTTTTTAATTATAAAAGTTAAGTCAATTAGATAGTGTCATTATTGTTTCTAATATGTTTATTGTTACTCCGGAAACTGATACTGAACATTCACCCGTCTTTGGTGATCTGTACCTCCTTGGCATTTTCTTGCAAGTGGCACAAGTTGATCAACTTCCCACTTGCATTACCAAAATATCCAGCTTGCAGCCCATAGTATTTACCTTGTTGGAATGGTGATATTCTGCCCCAGAAAACCACCCTGAACTGTTGGGCAAATNCACCCGTCTTTGGTGATCTGTACCTCCTTGGCATTTTCTTGCAAGTGGCACAAGTTGATTAAGTTCCCACTTGCATCACCAAAATATCCAGTTTGCAGCCCATAGTATTTACCTTGCTGGAATGGTTGTATTCTGCCCAAGAAAACCTCCACATCCGTGTTTACATGGTCCAAGGCAGGAATCAACTCTCCTGATTTCTCCGTTTTCATACTAACAAGTACACCGAGCTTCTGATGCAAGTTCCTATTGTCAATTTCTTGAGTTGATATTAAAATAAAAGAACATAGGGGGATTCAAGGTCCTAGTAATTTTATTTAATTGAGTTTTCGTAAACGCGTAGTAGTTTAGTTAAAAAAAAAATTATAGTTAATAGTTTAGTTATAGAATTTACTTTTCAATCATTGATCTCTATACAATTTTACTATTTTAGTTAAAGCTAATATTAACTGAAATCTAATTAAATACATAGTTCTCGTGGAAATGATCTTTTTTCGCTCTTTAGTACCATATACATAAGAACACCCATCAATTTACTTTTTTACTGAGATGATAGCAGAGCTTCTCTTTCTTGAAAAAACCTCCGGAGTTTAAACACACGTACAATATTATTGTGCAAGTCATGGCTATCCAGTTTCCTTTACTGCTCGAGAACTACGACCACTCATGTTTACTAGACATGCTCAAACATATAATCTAATTATCTGCAATCCATGCAAGATCAATGTTCGACATCCAGTGACATGCCTCGCCTTCTCCAAGGGAGAATTTCAGTATCTTAAAAACTACTAGATTCTCAGATCATGCCGAGTTGTCCAGGCGACAATGGTGACATATTGCGATCACAGTGTTAACCAAGACTACAGCATAGATTGGAGACGAAGAGATTGAATAGGCTGCAAAGGGAAGATAAAACTTCATGGTAGGCCACTTTTTTTGCCTTAACAAATCTCTTAAATCTTTTTTTATCAGGAAATCACCTGTTTTTTGTGCTTTTTGAAGCCAGTACAAGTAACTTACCTCTCTCCCAGCAAGCAAGATGAGATCCCCATTTCTCTCAGTAATGGACTTCCTTAGCCTTAGATGTCCTTTCATCTCGAACCTCCGACAGAGTAACTAATCATTTCTTCATGGGATTTTTGTCAATTCTTGATTTCTCCCTTTATAGCTTCTGTCTATTGCAATAAGAAAGGGTTGTTTCGAATGAATTTTTTGACAGTTCAAAAACTAGGGAAATATTTCTCATGAAATTTCTTTGATATAAATTTTTTATGCTATTTCTTGAGGAAGAATGCTCGATTATTTTCTTCTAAATCTAATATGTAATTTATTTCCTTTCCGAGAATTGAGAGCCTGAAGTAAGAAAATTTATCTACCTTGAAATTTAGATGGACAAGAGAGTTTAGAAAGCAAGAACTGGGACTTCCTGAAAAATAGATTGCTGCTATCATTTTAGTACAACAATCACGATCCCTTTCTGTTAATGGGGATAGTTTTTTGAAGACAGATTCAAGCATTCGATTGTACACATTTTCCGACCAGAACTTGATCTTGTCCGAAACAATGGATGATCGATAGACTTGAGCCAACGTAAAAGAAGTGATACTCAGAAGGAAGCTTAAGTAAAAGAAGATGAGAAAAGTGAGAGAATGGGAAGAAATCATTCTTGTTGCAGAGAGAGAATTTACATAAAATCATCGAGACATTTTACCAAAAGGCTAGCTTCCAAGCCATATTTATACCAAGAGGACCTTCGCTAGGCTCTTTAATAGCCTCATTCTCCTTATTTTGGAGACTTTTAGACCCTATTTGAGTCACATTGTTTTTTTCATTTCCAATCTTCTACTCATTTTCAACCACGCATTCTTCAATAAAATAATATTTTACATCACATCAATATTTTTTCCTTTTTTTTTCAACCACACATTCTCCATCAATTAACTATTCCAGAACACATTCTTTCAAAATAACGTGACTCAAACACACTATTAACTCCATTTTAAGAGTCCAATAGACTCCATAGTTAAAGTTTCAAATAAAGCGTTAATTTGGTTCTCCAACTATAAAGGGCCAAATACACACT
The DNA here is from genome assembly GCA_903798385.1 of Fraxinus cuspidata. Lineage (NCBI taxonomy): Eukaryota > Viridiplantae > Streptophyta > Magnoliopsida > Lamiales > Oleaceae > Fraxinus > Fraxinus cuspidata. Next base: position 22,920 of record CAIGRP010092924.1, on the reverse strand, counting down.
ACATATAATAATTTTACTGTTACCATTCACATACTTATTTCGAAATAATGGAAAAGTGACAGCGTAACCAATTAAAAAGTTAAAAGGGAAGACAATGAGAATAATAGTATCAAAAAAAGAAAAATACTGCTCTTCATCTTTATTTATACTTCAAGATGATCTTTAAAATTTAAAATCATGCGCATTGGTGAAAAGGCTCGTAACTTAGCAAGTGAAATAGAAGATCAATGTCTTCTTGTATGTAGCAAGTGTGTACATGTATGCCAAGTATCGCTCAAATATCTAATACAAGTGGACTTTTGACTGGCATATAATGCAGCCTTATCATGCGTCCATAAATTTGGGACTTGAATGGCTAACAAGCTCCAGGAAAAGTCAGAAATTCTGAGGATTAGACGTGCCATATGCCATTAAACAGTTGCCTCGGTGACATTTTTTCTTTTCCTTGACCTCTTGCGTTTTGTACTCCTGTTTCTCGTGGTGTTATCGACTATCTTGCTTTCCTGCAATCAAAATCGTCATCTCACTAGCAAATAAAATAAAATAAAATACAGAACAAGAAATTATTTCTGATCATTTTGTATACCAGTAGAAACCCCCTTCCCCTCCAACACCCATGTGCGAGCACACGCACACCAACACGACAGTGGGATATGCAAAAATCCAAAAGAATGAACTCAAAGTGCCTTAAGAAGCACGAGCAATCTTACTTTTGTTCAGTTACACTTCTATACAGCTTATTTGTAACAACCCGACCCCTAGCACAAGCCGTTAACTTACATATTGTTCACTCAGGGAGGGATGCGAATAACTAGGCATTCTAAGATATGCAAATAGAAAATTGGGTGAGGCTAGTATAGGAGACCTTTCACAGTATAATTGTTCTCCCATATGCTATAGTGCAAGCTAAGTAAGCGGACAGGGTAATCTGCACCCCCAATCCATTTTCCCCCCACCCAACCAAACACATTAAAGATTACCCATTATTTGTATATCTTATAACCAGTTTTTAGTCAAATCAAGTATTCTTTTAGTCTCAAGTTCAACAACTCTCTTGCTAGTTGCATGCTTTCATATGAGAAGCACTTCTACAGGGCATGCTCCCCCCCACCAAAAAAAAAAAAGAGAGACAGAGACAGAGAAAACGGTCAAATGCTCCATCTGAAGTAACACTTGAGTGAACCAATGACATCTTGTAACACTCTGCTTCACAAATGTTTTACATATATGACATTGTGATTTCTATTTGTCTACCTTTGGAGATACCTTTATCAGCATGTGTTCGAAGGAATCGAGTTGTTCTATGAAGGTAAAAGGAAGTCAGCTAGTTACTAAAATATCACTAATTTCTGTGATGCACATAGCAGTAGTTCTTCTGTCTTGCAAGTTCATGGGCTGGGTTGTTCTTTTTTGGAAGTTTATTAAAGCAAATCAGGGGAGCACACCTGGCTGAAGGAGGGCCTTAGAGTGTGATGGGCATGGACACAACCGTTTGAAACCTTGTTTTTTGATATGACACCCTAAATATCTAGATCAATGACTGGCATTCAGACCCTCATAATTTATTAAGAAACAGAGATGACATGGGGAAAACATTGATCATGTCAATCAAGTTTCCCAACTATTAATGGAAATTCTAACCTCATTAAAAATTTGGTTGATTACATACATGTACCATTATTCAATTAACAGTATACTCCTAAGTACATCCCAAGTTCGGGTCAAATGTTCAAAGGCAGGATAAACAAGTACTACAGGGAAAACCATTAATATTGACGCACCTTTTCTGAAGAAGCATTTATATTCCCATCAGTCTTCTTCTTCTTGCACGATAGAGGGTTCGGACCCTGAAATGCACAAAATAAGGAATAAAACCTGTTCTTGTTGAGACATCCTATGGAGGTGTGTCATATGAGTCTAACAATTACTACAATATGTTTTAGACTTTTAGTGATTACAAAACAACCAACTTGCACTAAGAACCTTAACCCATGCCCATTTAGAAGTAGCGGCAACAAATAAAAGAAATAAGGAATTAGAACTACACAGATATGGACTTGGAATCAAAGCCTATTCCATTCTCTCTTTCTCCCCACTTCCCAGGAATGCAACGTTTTGGACACAGTTAAGGGTAAAAAAAGACTACATGAATCTTACCTTCGCTTTCTTTCGCTTGAACTGAACCTGATCCTTCACATTTGTTCTCTCTCCTTTAATGTTTGCCTTGACAACATGAGTATCTAACATAAGATCTTCATTGCTGTCATTTGCATCAGAAGCATCCACTGCTCCTTCAACTGCTACTTTCTTCCTTTTCTTCAACAATTTATACTCCCACTCATTCATATGTGATCGTTCTTCTTCAACAGTCTTGGCAAACTGGTGTTGAAATCCTGATGGCCGCTCAAGAAAGAGAGAATTTCTAAGAGCATATACAACAGGCACACCAGGTATCTGCCACCATAAGTTGTTCAAAATTAATAGAGATACGGATGTATGTATGTCCATATGGGTTACATCAATCTGATAATAACTTGAACAAAGGATAGAACTTTTTAAATTAATGCACTATAACACAACCAACCATCTCTTGAGAACTAGACGTTTGAACCATCAAAATAGACATAGTATTAAGCATAAGTAACATATATTAGAGGGGAAAAAGCTGTAGGAACCTCTTGCAACTTCCTCCTTAACTCAGCATCCTGAGTTGCAACAAAGAAATGCTCAGGGTTCTTTTCTCCAATAACTTCTGCTATGCAGGCCAGGGCACTCTTTCTCTTGTCATGATCACATCTGTGGAACAGATTCCATGCATAGAAAGGATCAGGTCAACGACAAAATTCTCCAGGGGCAGGCTTCTTAACTTGAGTAAATTTGTATACTTCTGTATTTGTTTGACAGACTACTATCATAGAAGTATCGGATAAAAAACATTCATTGACTATCATATCAATAACAGAAGATTGAGAGATGGGGAGAAAAGATGGCTGACCTTGCAGTTATAAGATTATGGGCAGCATTAAGCGAATCAGAATATGAGTCACCAAGGCTTTTCAACTCTGCAAGAACACATCTGTGACCAAAAAGTTGAAAATTTACTGAATTAACGAATAAAGTGTCTGCTCAAGAGGGGAATAAGCTTAACCTTCCAAGTATATAAGATGCGACGCGAACAATATAATAAATTTGAATAAATGAGGAACATTGCTAGGTCAAATTTCTTAACCTCGTAGTAAAGATTTTGACTGTGGCGCCAAGGATATTCGCCAGAGCAGTGTCAGCTGGAGTGATGCGGTTCGCCAGAAGATGGTACACAAAAGTTCCATCGCAGAGAACTTTGAAGGGCTCTCTAAAACCGAAGCAAGCTGTGTAAAATCTCACAGCTCTGCGATGTCGCTTTTGCTTCTTCACCTTCATCTTTCTTCTAATAACATATAACAGACTGATTTCAATAGCATAAGACTAGAATTAAAAGAGAAGGTGAAGAACAATCAAACAATAATTTCCCGTGTATGCATTGTGCACACAGACATTAGCTGCCGAAGTTTTGTGAATTATAATTGAAGGAAAAACATCTAAAATGCTGATTTCATCAGAATAATCTAACAAGAAAGGGAAAAAAAAACGAAATTCATATTTTTAGAACAAAAGAAAGTAGGATAAAGAAAACAAATCCACCTTTTTATACTCAAATAAGTTTCAACAGCAAAAAGGGTAGTGTTAATAAAAGAATGGATTTAAGAACCCTGAAAGCTGTGAAAAGGTAGGAGAGGTCGACAGTTTGAAGGGTTTAATCCTAACCCCTGAAAATCCATTCTTCTATGAATCCGGGTCGGATATTTTATTGGGTTAAACACGGGTCGGACCAAACACGTGTTTTCGATTAAATGTGTAAAATGTAAAGGATCCAAGCATACCACTAAAGAATCAGAGATATGGGGCTCTCGGCTTCAAAGCGAGTCGCACTCGCTCTTCACAAATCGCCCGAGTTCAACGCAGCCTCCGAGTCAGCATACACTCAGTGCCTCTCTCTAGCCCAGCACGCCTTTCCCGGAGTCAAACCCTACCAACTCTTCACCGCCACGGAAAACCTCCACCACACCCTATTCCATTCCCTCCCGCTCATCTCCAAGTGGGTTCCGCATCCCCCGAACCGGGACCAGGTAGACCAGGCTTATAAAACTGTTCTTTCTCGCCGGTCAGTTCGACAAGTTGAAAGTGATGAGTCGTTGCTTGATGAAGTGGAATTCAAAGCGTTCTCCGTGGAGGTTTTTACAGACGCCGTCATTTCGAACGCTGGGAAGGAGGTGTTGAAGCGAGTGCCACTTGGGGTTGCTGGGATTGCTGGTGTTGGGTTGATTGTGAAGCCCGGGAAGGGAATTATTGGGGCGGCAGTTGGAGCCTACGCGCTCGGTGTTGCAACTGCGATTTATCTCAGCCTGGCTTGTTAATGTAATTTCTGGTGTTGAAAGATTAAGCCACCTGTTTGAGCTCCACTGTAATTAACTTTTGGGAAGGAAAAATAAAAAAGTATTGTGTAATAATAATTTTTAAAAAAATGTATGGTTACAAAAATTTATTTTATTTATGTATAATATTCTTTTATTGAAAAATGTATAATTGAAAAGAATACTGAAAATGTGTGTTTGGAATTAATGTAGTCCAAATAACCTTTGCTCAATTGGTTAGACTCTGGATTTGCTCTCCATTGATCACCAATTTGAGCCCTTTAGAACAACTGAGGTAAGTATTCAACCGCAAATTTTAGGGCTCTTAAGATTAGTCGAGGTGCGCACAAATTGACCTGAACATCCACAATTATAAAAATAAAAATTAATAGAGTCCAAACAGGGGCTAAGCAGGGGTTTGATTAAATTATAATAAATTTTAATAAAAGTTAATGAAATATATAATTTATAAATTTCAAAATATATTATTAAAATTAACTGTTACTTAAATGTCAATTTAATTTAAATTTTAATAACTCTTTTGCCCAAATCAAATCTAGGCTAACTCTTGTTTGCCCCAAACCATTTGCAAATAATTATGCCCATAAAGCTTTGATATACTTATGTAAAATTAAAAAATAAAAATAAAAAATTCTATCAAACGCATCTTTATAGGCACCATCCTTTGAACGCCCGTCCTTTAACTAGTATTCTTTACAAGTCATGGCGATCAAGTTTCCTCTATTGTGCAATGAAAAAAATCGTAATTGTTCAAAATACTAGTTATGATCAATGACAATATGTGTAATGATGAATGGCAATCCATGCGAAATTTAGTGTTCGACATCTAGTGACATGCGGTATATTAAGAGCTACACACGTATCGGTATCCATGGGACATTGCAATCACAATGTCAACTCATGGTCGAGTCTTGGGTTCCACCAAGTGTACAGATTTGAGGCGAAGGGATTGGATGACAGAAATAGAATCCATACGGAAGATTGCCTACCAAATTTCTTGATCTTTTTTCAAGAAATCACTTGTGCCTGTGCAAGTGACCCTTTTTTTGCCTAATGCAAACTTTGAGAAACTGATGATTTCTTCAAGGGATTTTGGGCAATTTTTTATTTCTTCCTACATAGCTTCTGCAATCCAATAAGAAAGGGTTGTTTCTTTTATCCCTTGCAATCGTCATATTCAGATGAACAAGACAGTTTAGAAAGTGAGCAGAATATAGGATTTTCCGATAAATCATTTTTGGATATCATTTGAGTGGAAAAATGGCAATCCCCTTTTGTTAATGGGGATAGTTTTCTGAAGATGGATTCCGGCATTTGGTTTTGCACATTTTCCGATCAGAATTGATTTGATCAGAAGAAGAAATGGATGACGGAGAGACTGGAATTGATACAAAAGAAGTGAAGCTAAGAGGAAAGGCCAAGTGAAAAAGTGGGAGAAAGGTGAGAAAAATGTGAAGTAGCCATTCTTATTTATCAAGAGAATTTGCAGAAATCCCTCTTGCCTGAAGGCCATATTTATACTTGAAGCTGCAATAGACGAAAGCACAATCTTAATGTGGAAATGAGCAGGAATCATTCGACATGAGTTTTTGAGTATATATCTTTACCTAATTGAATTTTACACGAAGTCCCAGACTTGTTCAATGCGCCAAGATTGAATGCAAATTGGCTTGGTACATATTTCTTTATGCCAACCATCTATTTTTTCCATTATTTTGTCACCGTCATATTTTTTTTTTCATTGTCGGGTACCCATTAAATAATGACTCCCATCAAATATCTTTTTGAGTCGAATTGGAATTTGTCTCCAGTTTACCGTTTGAGTCTTTTCGATCATTGGCCTATCCTTAGTGCGTGTGCATCACACCCCACATTAGCTTGCAGCTAAAAAAAATTAGGCACATGTAAATTTCGATAACCTCGTGTTCAATATTTTTTTTTTTTTTTGCTTAAGTTCAACACGTCCAAGGCCAACTGCATAGTCCGCTTAGCTCCATTCGATGCTCAAGAGCATTCTTGCAATGCGATTAGTTGATGACTAAACTTGATCTCATACAAAATGAAAATGAACCTTGATTCAAATCATGAACGTCGAGAACAACACAAAAGAGGTGTTATTCCATCCTAAAAGTTAAAATTGCAAGCATGCATCAAAAGGTGACATGACATGTTCAAGAGTTAGCATGCATCAAAAGGTGAAATGAAATATTAGGGATGACAACGTGACAGGTATGTGACGGATCGACCATTCCCACCCTCATTTTGTCGGGTATCTTTGTTACCTTGCTACATCCCATACCTGTTAAAGCGGGACGGAGCAGGATTAGGACATGGCTGGTCTTCTGCACCCATTTATTTTTATTGTTTACTTTTATTTTATTATTTATGTCTTTAGTTAGTAATTTTTTTTTTTTTACTATTTGTTAAAAACAACTTATTTTCTTAAAAAATGATGATAAATCTATTATTTTTCTTTCCTGAAAAACTTAAATTTGAAATCTACTTTTGGGGTGGGTAACGGGGCGAGAACTATATTTTCCATACCTGTCCATACTCGCTTCGGGATAATAATCATCGCCTCGTTCCCACCCCATTCAGGATGGGGCTCCTGGGTATCGGGTTGAATCCCTATGAAATATGCAAGAGTTAAAAATAAATAATTATTGAGATTCACAACACCCTTGGTTAAAAAAAATATTCAAAAGCTGAGGGCCTGGGGTGAAAAAAGTACTATTTCTCCAGTTGGGGGTGAAATCAATTTAATCTAAACTTTAGGGGCCAGTTGATAGAACGTAATATTGATTCTCTCTAGCTGTTTATGTACGCATTGGGGTTCGAGTTGGGTTATCACTTTCAGATAGAACCGATTCAGTAAACACTGCAACCCTTGAAAATACTCAGGTTTCCCTCTCTATCTTTGTGATTTTTTTTACTATTCATCGGTGAATTGCTAATTATTATTGTTGTTACAGTGCCTTGTTTCAATTCTTCGTTCGTATTAGGTTATCCGTGTCATATTCTGATAAATTTTGTGGATTTGGATTAGCGCATTTTGCTGCTGCAAAGATGGTGGAAACCCTTTTTGAAGATATATTTCGAGTTGAAGGACTGAATCCAGATGGTAAAAAATTTGATAAAGGTATAACATCTCATATTTCATCCATAACCATATATAATTACAGTGTTCACTTCCTCTTAAAACAGTTAGCGCTCGTTTTCGAGTGTGTGTATGGAGAGAAATAGACTTGGTGATTTTTATGGAGCAAAAATAGTGGGCTTCACGGATAGAGATTGTTTATTAAGGTTTTGATTCTGTAGATGCAGAAAATATAATAAAAGAAGCCATGGGAGAATAAATACAGATGGTTGAGCATATGAATGGTGGTTGAGAGTCTGACATACAAGTTTAGTTATAGTTTACTGGCGAAAAAACATATAAGAATCTTTACTAGTTTGGGCAGATATTTTCAAAACTGAAAAATTTGGGCTATGTTATGTTCTATCATTTTGGATGTTATAACATTTCTTTGATTCTAAATTAATTTTCAGAAATCCCGCCGCCATGATGTTAATTCCTAATTGATAGTACATATTCCTGTTAGGTACTTACCAAAACGAAATTATTGAGATGGAGGCCACTAATATAACAAACTAGCTACTGCATTGAGCCTTTCCCCTAAATTTTAATTATTTAAGTTTTGACTAGGAATTTTTTTCAATAGTCTTTCTTCCTTAGGAAGCAGGAATTTTATTGAAAGTATTTGTTCAGTTGATAGCTTGTTTCTCTTCCAGAAAGTATTGTTATGTTTCATTGGCATAAGTACCAATGTAGTGCATAAAAATCTAAATAGAAGAGCTTCAGATCTCTACAGAATCTATCATAGTGTAATATACTAAAATTCGTCATGTGGACCAACACAAGATATCAATGTGCAAAATAAGGTGAATCCATGAAGAAGTTCCATTATATGATGACATTATGCAGTGATGCTAATGTTAAAACTCACTCCAGTCTGATAGATAAAAAATTAGAGGAATAAATGGCAGTAATAGATTCCCAGTGTACTTGAAGAGGCTCAAATGCTGGTTAAAGAGAGGCATCTGCCTTGTAATGTGTGGAATATGATGTTATTACCCTTGAGTTTCACCAGTATTTTCTAGTCTTCAGTGATTTATGGCTTGCAGCCTGCTTAAAATTTGACTTGTAATTTAGCCCCTGTTTGAAATCCATTTTTCAGAATTGATTTTGTAAAGTGATTTTTTGGAGAATGCGTGATTAAAAAGCGGGGAAAAGTTTTGGGATTACGTTTGGACTTTTTTTTTTTTTGGGGGAGAATCTAATGTTGAAAATGAGTTTGGGGAAAAAAGAGTTTAAATAATGGGGCTCAAACAGGGGCTTACACATTTTCGACTTAGATCATACTCGTAACATACTAATGTATTCTTTAGTGACTCGAATAACGGCGAAGAGTGATCAGTTTGACATGTTCATGGTCCTTGATATCAACTCGGACATCTACCCTATGCATGTTGGAGAGAAATTCATGATGGTATTAGCATCCACTTTGAACTTGGATGGAACGCCAGATAGTGGTTATTTCAATCCGGTAATCTTCTCAGATTAATTTAGCTTTCTGCAGTTTGCAGTCTATCTTATGATTTATTAGTGATTCCTTTCAAATTATGGAAGTAATTTGCTTGTCTTTCTCATCATTCAACCATCATGTGCTAGAAAACAATTAAATTTTGTATACCTGATTTTTTTATACTGTGACCTTCAAAAAATTATTGATGAGTCTATTATTCATTTAAAATGTTGAACAATTATTGACCCTTGGTCATGATTAGAGCTGTAAAAAGACATGGGCAGTCTAGTACCGCTGTAGGTTTGCTAGTTTAAAGTCGTTCAAGCTCTGTGATAGAGTAAAAAGAGCTAAATTTGAACAAAACAATTTCTTGAAACATTTGATCTCAGTTGAGCTATCAAGCACCTGATCTAGTTTGAGTTAACCACGTTATTTGAGCTTTGGCTTGTTTCAGATTTTCAAAAGCTTATTTATCTCTGCTCAGATAAATAAATTTGTCAAGTTAGAGCACTTTTTCAGGCTTGATTATGTTACCAATTTGGCCTTGAGAAGCCTAAAGCTCAGCTTGATTTGACTCATTTGCATCCTACGTACAGTTGATAGTTTAACTCAGTCTTGTTCTGCAATCTAATCTAAGTTGTGGTTGTCAAGATGTTTAAAGGAAATATTATCTTACTTTGTCCAGAATCTCCTGAATACTTACATAGAAGAAATGTTATTTGTACCTAAGAGTTTATTTCAGCTATTTTTCATTTTGTCTATGAAACCCAGACTACATTCTTCACTTTAACCTTAATTACTGATAGACTTATCTTTACATGAAAGGAAAATAGAAAGAAAATGAAATGTAGTAGAAAATAGCAAAGATGTGCTCAACGAGACAGAGAAGAGATAAAGACATCAGGTGGTGGATTTGTGCATGTATAGATCTTGCTTAAGTTAGCTTCATACATGTTGCTTTTCTCTGGCAATTTTTTGTTTTATAGTTTCAATTAATTAATGTATATGATAGCATCAAATTAAGTAATGTGATTTTAACATGGTAGTCACTGTGATAAACTGATGTCCAATCGTCAATTACCATCCCATATGAGCACTAAAACCAATATCCATTTTAACACTGAAGCTTCAACTTTGAAGTGATTCCACTACGAGTTTATGAAGATGAAGTTTTAGTATACGGTGCACAATATTATGCTCTTATTTGACAATCATTATTTTAAAATTCTTTATTCTATATATTCATTTTCAACTACATATTTACACAATAAAATATTATGCACATAAACCTGAAAATTTTCTTTACTTTTTAATTACATATTCTCCAAAAACTCACTATTCAAGACATTGTTTGAATAAATAATGGCCATCAAACAGGGGCTAAATGTATTGATTACATCCAAACTCTTTTTCCGAGTACAATTATAGCAGTAATTTGTTTTTGCATATACTTAATGGAAAACGTTTATTTAATTGAGTGGATCTTCTAAAAATCTTTCTTTAATAGCAAATCACATACCGTATTGTATAACCCTGTAAACAGAACATCCCTGAATAGTTATTGGAAGTTTGGCTAAAAAAGAAAGCTATCCTCCCAATCCACTCACTAAAAAATAGCTAAAAGGAACTTCCTCCACTAGTCAAGCTCCCTTTGCTTCTATGCAAGGAAATCTTTTAACCAAGATTAGCCAAGGGAAAGTAATGTAAAAATGTAAAAGAGGTCAGCTAAAAGGAATTTTAAGACATTAACTAGAAAGTGACCAAGAAACCGCTTCTTTTGTGCCCGGAAAACCTCTCCTTTTGATTACACTAGTAAGAGATTTAGCAAGTGCAGTAATAGGGTCTTTTTCTACATGATGAATGATGTAAAAGAAACTTCCTCTGCTGGTCCCTTTTGCTTCCTGTAAAGGAACCATGATATTAGAAGGAAAGTATTGTAAAAGAGCTTGTCTAAATGGAATTTTGGGATTGAAACATTTCTCCCGGAAGCAAGTGACCTAGATAACTTTTTTCCAATTTTGTGAGTGTAAGATATAACGAGGGCAAGACTAGGGAATTTCTGTTCATAATAGGTTTGCATTAGCGTTCGACTGGAAATGATGTTCACGAGACATCCAAATTGAGGTACCATGGTTTCATTGATGATATGGTTTTGCTTGATAAGATTATGAGGTGGGATATATTGTAAGTTTGAATTTTGTGGGGAGCACTATGAAATTAAAGGATATCAGGTAAAGGATAATTAGAACAAATTATACCGGAGGGCATTTTACTCATGGTTAGTAGAAGGATGATGTAGAGTCAGAATATATGAACGAGTTCTCCATAATAAGATTGATTTTTAAGGACGATGTGAAAGAGAATATGTTGCATAGTTTGATTGAAAGAGAATTGCTATAGGGATTCTATGCATCACAAGATCCTTACAAAGGTAGAAAGGAAGTTATTTGGAGCAACTATTGATTAATATGCATTAAATTACTTAAGAGTTGAATATTTGAAGGACAAAAAATGATTATAAATGAATATACCTGTAATGAAAATGATAAATTAGATGTGTGGCTATGCTAGAGAAGATAATGTAGAAGTTGAGGGCTTGAGGCTATATTCCTGCAACTTTTGGTGGCTACAACTAAGAATAAATTAAGGGTGTACTTTAGGTTGTTAGGATATCTTCTTTAGGGCTAAAGAATCTCCATTCACAAGAATTATGAGATTTTAATGGAAAAGGTTAGAATAGTGTTAGGTAAACAAAATTAAAATGGCTCGATTGGACTACATAATATTTGATGAAACAAAAGATGTGGTTCTCGATCAAATTGGAAAAGGTTCACGTGTTTGAGTTAAATTTAAATGGGGTAGGAACTGGCTGGTTTTTGTTGTTGGATTATGTTCCTCGCAAAAAATTTAAATGGTTGGAAGTATCTCTTGTCGAAATAATGGGCTCAATCTATTAAACTATATCACAATCCTATCCTTTTCAGTTTTTAGTTCCTAAAATTCAATAAGTTGATCAAATTTAGCTATTTTGTTGTTCGAGGCAAGTAGTCTTGCCAAAATACTAAAACAAGTGATAATAACGATGCCTGCAGTTCTATTTTATGTGCTCGATTCATTATCTTGCACTTCATGCCATAGATGGTAGACGCTTCTCAAAATGATCGAGTGCTTATCTTTTTAATCTGGCTTCAGGGTAACAGGAAATCACTTGCGGACAAATTTGACTATGTCATGCAAGGGAAACTTTACAGAATCTCAGAGGAAAGCTCACACAAGCAAGTTAAAGCGTATGTATTTTATCTTTGGACTCATTTATCAGATATGTTTACACCTTAAGTCTATATTTACATGGGAAGTTTGGCTTACAAACATTTGTGTATTAGCCTACTGTTCAAGAAAATCGTGCACCTCACATCAGGGAGGGGGGTTGGGAGGTACAAGGGGAGTTTTACATATTTTATCAAAGATTCTATGGTCACAATTACCACGTTTTTCATTGTTGTTTTCAGGGACATGTATGTTTCTTTTGGTGGACTTCTTATGTTGCTTAAAGGGGACCCTTCAATTGCAGCAAGATTCGAGCTCGACCAAAGGCTGTTTATTCTCATAAGGAAGGTTTGAATTCCGATTCCAACTTAAGCAAACTATTTACTAGTCGACTATCAACAGGGTACTGTTAGCAATTCATCTATGTATTTCTTTGATACCTGCTAAGACGACGAATATTGTTTCTTTGAAGAAATTTAAATATGTATTGTAGATTAACTCTTCAAAGTTGTTGCTCTAAATTGACAATATGCTATCAATATCATATAAAGTGTTGCTTATTTTGTCCTTTATTTTTCTAATGCATGTAGTTTATTCTCCTTACTACATGGTCTTGATATTAAATTGACATCTTTTTTAATTTTTTTTTTCATTATGTTACATTGAGTTTCTATCAAAAAAAATTATGCTACATTGAATTGAATGGTACCACAGAAAACTACATATACTTATTTTTGTGATGAAATGACTATTATCCATCATTATAAAACCGGAAAACCGATGACCCCGGCCCTTGCCCAGGCCGGGTAAATTAATTTAATAGGAATACACATGACTCGGTCAAAAATCGACTTTGACCGAGTTAATCTGTTGTTTTGACCGAGTTAACTAGGTCGGTTTACCAATTTTCAAAATTGTCTTTTAAATTTTGGGGGTCCAAAGAATTGAACATTGGACTTCCAAGTAAAACAATTAATTTTTCACCATTGGAGTTGTAGAGTACTTCAATATTTTTTATTTGCAATAAGTTATATAATATCTAATGAATCATATATATATTTTTTTAAATTATTTTTAAAAAAACTTTGGTCAAACTTTTTACTTTATTTTATAGACCTAAATAATTAGTGAAAATTAATTTAAAGAATATATAATTTTGCTTTAAAAATATTTTATATACTTTAATTTTTTTTAATAGAATTTGATGCAATGACCCATCGGTCTGACCATTGACCTACCGGTTCAACGAGTAATCTCGTTCAGGCCGATGTCCGAGTCGGGTCTAATAAGTATGTTATCATCTTAACAAAATGTACATTAAATATTATATTTACAAGTTCGTACTTGTAAAATGAGTGAAGTGGGGATGTGCTCCCTAAATTATAATCTGGTGTAGATATGGATTTTTAACCTTCAAAAGTGAGATTCTGGTTCCAAATCTATTTTAATATGTAAATTCGATCCCCACGCGATTGAACCGTCAATGTAGATACTAAATAGTGACTTCCATATAAGTTAAAGTTAGAGTGAAAAACCATCACATCAATTTACATCAAATTTTAATCCAAACTTAAGGTTAGTTTTAGTATTTAGATTGACTATTTTAGTATTTTGGGGTCCTAAATTCACATATTTAAATAAGTTGATATTTGAAAGTGTGATCGATAATTGAATTGCATGATAGGTTCGGGAGGGTTAGTCTTAATGTTCTCTTATAAAAAAATTTAATAAATGTTGAAAAAGTTTAGCACCACAAAAAAATATTAAAAACAAAAGAAATACCAGCAAAATTCGACGGACTTTTACTCTTGATTTTGATAAAACTTTGAAATTTCAATAACAACCAAACTGGGGCGGTCAAAGCGTTTGCAAGATGTTCACAATGGTCAGAGGGAAAATAATCAAGAAAAGTTTCCGTGATTAGCGTAGAAATGTTTTTTTTTTAATCTTCTTTATTACATTCATATATTTTCATCCTAGTAGTATTTGGTTTAGCATAACTAAAAAATTTACATGTACATAATATTTATTTTTCAATAATTCTAACTTATCACCTAAAGCAAGTTCATAGCGTTCCTCCACTTGACATTAAGTGATAAGATTTTTATTTAAGACGATTCATTTTTAAATAAAGAAGAAAAATATCATCATCTTCCCCGTCTCAATCCCACCCAAACCAGGGTCACCACCTGTAATCTTTTAAAGTTATTAGAACATGAGGATAATAAAGTAATTTCACTAGCTAGGGTATAATCCGAATCCGTGATGCCTTCTAAACCTCTATTCGACCCTTATTTTCTAAAATTCTTTTTATTTTTTAAATTTATTTTTAATCACACATTCTGTCAATAAAACAATCTTACATATTTCTATTATCAAAAAAAAATTGTACTAAGAGGGGCAAACTTCCAAGTTCATTGTAAAGATTTTGGCTAGCCGGTCAATTCAAAATTTCTACCATTTCCCATTCAAAGTCCAAATATGACCTATGGCTATTTGCATTCCACAGATAGTAATTCACGAGGTCATTTTCGGAATTTTACAACACTTGAGGCTCATACTTGTTGACATATTCCAATTATATGCAATATATATCATATGGCATGACCTATTCCAACATATGAAATGAGTTGGTCAACACGTAACATTTGATTCAATTCAAAAAATGCCACCCGCTCCCAATATAAATACACTATGAACCCATGCATAGTTTTCCACATTCAATACAAAACTTGATAAACAATATTCTCTCTATTATCTCCATCTCCATTTTAAGAACCGCTGGTTTCTTCCACAGAAGTCTAAGATCAATTTTCGAAGATGAATTCTCGAAGTGCGACCACTTTGTTGATAAGTTTCGTGATTTTTGTTGTTATCACGAGTCAAATCCAAGTCGAGGGAGCAAGGATTTTGTCAGATGATTTTTCAAGTTCGAATCACCTTGCTAAGTTCCCGATAATGTATGAGAAGACAAAAGCTACCATGTCATTTTGGCTCCAGAGGTTGGCATCTGGACCTAGCCCCAAAGGACCTGGGCATTAAGCTGGAAACCTTTTGTTGGTCGTCTAACCTATAAAATGACAAAACCATGTCAACATGGTTGTAGCTAGGGCATATGATTCTTTATTTTCTTTCACTTGTACCATTCATTAATTAATTCTTTCTTCATTTCTTTCTTTCTTTGTCGTTGAAACAAGTTACACCAAAAAAATATAAATATATATCAATTCAAACTATTTTTATTGGCTTTATCGCACGTTCGTTTAATTATCAATGCTCATGTTCTAACTATATTTTGATCGTGTTACTTGGAAAATAGATAAGATTTTTCCCTATTTTGAGGGTTACATTATTTGAATTCACAATGTGTTCAACTTGTGATATGTTATCATTGTGGGAAGCACCTTTGTTACTACAGTAACATGTTTCATACGAACGATAAAAAATAAATTCTCTTTTATATATTATTAAGTGATATTTAACTCACATTACCAAACATGTTATAATTGTTTCACGACCGAAAAAAGTTGAACCCCTAAACATAACATATTGGCGAGGTCCGTTAGGACGTTGGTGGCTAACCTCCTGCAAGAGAAGACATGGAGAAAAATCGGAAGGTGCATAATACTGGTCAAGTTGAGAGCGAGCCGCTTCATTTTTACCATTCGAGTCGCACCTAGGTCCCCAAACATTCCATTTTCTTCCACTTGGGTTTCCACTCTTTAATATTTGGCAGATGGATCCGCAAACTATCATAAATTGCTGCATGTCAAGGAAACCATCCAAGATTTCATCAAATCCTCATGTTACTCATTCAAACGAGGGTATGGTCTACCCGGAATATAAGATCCATACTCTCAAACGACCACTCCACTCTCACTTTTCCATGTGATAGTTGGCTGCATTCAAAATTTTTCACAATTGTAACTACTAAATCCATTGATAACCATGTAAAATTTGATGAATCATTTCACCATTGTAACTATCAAAGGATATCGTGAAGGGTATTGAAGGGTATTTTGGGTTTATAGAAGATGAATTCTATAAGCTTGGGCACTTTGTCAATAATTTTCGTGATTTTTGTTGCTATCACAAGTCAAATCAAAATTGAGGGAGCAATGATTTTATCAGAGCAACTTTCGAGTTCGAATCACATACTTATTTCTGTGAGAGTGCAAAATGCACCATGTCAATTTGGTTCGAGAGATTGGCATTTGGACCTAGTATTAGAGGACCCAAGCCATCGAGTTAAAAAATTTCTTTTAATCATTGTTCGGTCAAATCATGCAAGTGTATGTGTTCGTTGACAAACAATAGTGAAAAGTTAAGAGAATCGTTCCTACAAGAATTTAGAATTTAGCTTAAGTTTGATCAATTTGCAAAGACAAGAAAACACACAATAGAAGGTTGGATGAGATTAACTATAGGCCTCCTACTGAAAATTTTCTTTTAATCATTGTAAGGTCAAATCATGCAAGCTTATGTGTTCGTTGACAATTAATAGTTTTAAATAAGTTAAGATTATCGCCCCTACAAGAATTTAGAATATAGCTTAAGTTTGATCAATCCGCGCTTAAAGACGAGTAAACACCCAATAGAATGTTGGATGAGATTAACTAAACGTCTCCTACTCACTATTTAAATGCGAATGAAGATTGAGCGAACAGAGACTTATGCAGTAAAACGGGATAAGAACTCGACTCCCCCATTAGAACCCATTATATCTTTCATCTTCGATCTTTTAACATAAATTTACTTAGTTTGACAATCGATAATCACATACTTCCTAATAATTTATCCCAAATGGAGTTAAAACATATTTCTACATATGACCCGGAATATTCACATCGCAAATTCGAATATCTAGAAAAATATTTCAATAACAAGATTACCTAAATATACCGCACAATGCATAATCAATTATCCCTAACAGCTATATGACCTTATCCTAATTATCAAGTATGAGCTAAACTTATTTCGAACCTCCTAAAAACAAAACAAGTCATGCATACATTCAAAAGGTGATCAATCTTTCGATGTGAATTAAAAACATGACATTAATCCAATAAACACAATTTAATCATTAAAAGAGAAGTCTTGAATTAAAATGGATAACTAAGGTTTACATCATCATCCAAAGCACAAAATGTTTAGCCTATCATTATAATAACATAAAAACACACAATCAATTTCATAGTCATCACCCAAATAATCTAATTGCAAAGAGAATGTTAAATTCTTCATGGAGTTTTCAATAAACTCCAGCCTTTTCCTTGTTTAAAGTCTTCATGGAGTCACAAATCTTCAATTTGAAATGTACTTTGTGCAAGTTCTCTTCCTAACTCAATTCTCCACATTACAATAAATTTGGCCTCTAGATTTAGGTTAAAATTGTGTCAATTGAATTCCAAAAAAGGTTGACTTTAAAAAGGAAACAAAATCTCTACTGACGGAAACCACCGTGGGATCGCATTGTTTTTACTCTGGAATGGCAACCCATGCAATAGAAAGGAATAAGTGTTTTGATCACAAGGTATTCCTCTTTGATCCTCTCCACTTTGGTCCCTTGATTCACTTTCCATGAAGCTCAAGTCCCTTCTTAATTGCATATGAAGTTCTTCATCTTTTCAATATTGCCACTTTGATCTCCCATCTTCGTAATATGTACGATTTAAGTTCTTTTCGTTCATTTTTCACACATTTTCTCCCAAAAGTCGTTCAATATCGAGTTTCTCCTGAAATAATCAATATGCAAATATAATTAAGCTCCTGTTTTGTGTACACTAAAATTAGATTTTTAGTAAATTTTGATAAAAGTGAATGAAATGTGTGGTAGAAAAGTTGTGGGTTCTATATTATGTGGTTAAAATTAATTGTCGACTTCGATTTATATTAAAAATTAGATTTTAGTCCGTACCAAACGGGGGGCTAAGTATCAATTCCAAAAAAGCACTTCCAAACGTCCACTTCAAACGATTTAAATAAATGCAAAAATTATAACTATTAGTCATCTAAGTTATGAAATGATATGGTGAGCAAAACATGACAACATAGAATATTGTTTATACCTACGGCTGCCAATTCTTTATATTTTTTTCAATTATTCCATTCATTCATTTATTCTTTGTAACAATAAAAACATGTGAATTAAAAAATAATTTTTTTATTGCCTCTCTAATGAGTTCAACTAGTGAGCTATATTCATTTGCTATTATTTTGAAAAAAAAAATTCGATATGTTCTATAGGATACTAATTAAGCCTACATTTGCTTGAAATTTTTTAAGAATATATTTTGTGAAAAAAAGTGATCTATTTAAAAATGAGTAGTTAAAAAGTAGAATATTTTTTTTTTTTGAATAAATGTAAAATTATTTTATTTAAAAGATGTTTGAAATGAAATTGAGAAAAAATGAATTTTAAAAAATAGAGACTAAACAAGATTTAAATATATTTTTGCATTCATTTTAAATCTGGAGCCACATTTGCTAATTATTTAAAGGCCATGCAGTTTTCGGATTTTGACCAAAAGTATAATTGACTATGAGATAGAGGCAAAATACATCTCATGCATTTGGCGTGTGCATAATATAATTAGTAAATGAATAGTATCCATTAATTGACGCTTCTAAATTTGTTTCATTTTAAAATATTTCTTGTTTTTAGTTTTCTTAAAGTAATTCAATTATAGGCTTATGTAGGGCTGGAAAAAATCGGTCAAACCGACCAACTCAACTCAATCCGATCGATTTGAAATGATTTCTAAGTTCATTTGGGTTGGGTTGAAAAATCAAATTTGAGATCAGGTTGGGTTGAGTTGAGTTGGGTCACATGTTATGAATTAAAACTCAATACAGGTTGGGTTGAGTTGGGTTGAAAAATCAAATTTGAGATCAGGTTGGGTCGAGTTGAAAAATCAAATTTATTTATTATTATTATTATTTGCATTCAATTTCTATACATATTTGTTAATCTACTAAAGATCGCGAAAGTTACACATTGTGACCAAAAATATGCTACAAGATTATATGAGATTTTCACAAAAAAAATACCCTATGCATTTGGTGTGTGCATGATAATATAATCGTTAAATGAAATTCATTCTAGAGTCTCCATTGGGCTCAAGACACTTTATATTTGTAATATTTTCAATTTATTTTAAAATTATAGGCTTTTAAGGTTGTGTAGTGAGTCGGTCTGAAGCATAGCCTTGGACCTCGTTTTTAAATTTCGTCCAATTTGTGGTTGATAGTCAACGTTGTGTAATTAATACTTTGATATGCATCAACATAATACTCACAACTTCACTATGGGCTAAGGTGCTATTGAAGTTCCATCTACAGACATAATTGAGCATTTCTTATACAATGCATTTTATGTTTATGTAGCATAAACCATTAGATGATCTTACTCTAAGAAATATTTATCATTTGAAAAAAAATATCGAAATCTTTATTTGATGAAATGTGTTGAGAAAGGACAATGTTTTATGGACCCATAATTTTCATCTATTTTTTAATTGCATGTTTTATGACCCATCAACCGATAATCTCAAAAAAAACTTAGTCAAGAGGGACTTCAATAAAAGTATAAATCAAACAACAAAAAGAAAGTCGAACATCAAGACAAAAATAAACACTAACAACATATTTGGTACACCCAAAAATTCTAAAACCATAAATAAATTTTGTCTTCTCCAACGTTTGACACTCACAATAAACATCGTTCAATTTAAAAACTCATAATTTTCTCAACTCTTTAACACCTAATATTATTGCCAGGATCAACACCAAGTTTATCACAATATTCCCTATAATACTTCACACGAGCGGTAACAGTGCTTGGATTTGCACCATCACATTCAAGATCGCCATTAACTGCACGAATTGTTGCCCCAAAACCCTGTCCGGAAGTTATGATATCATGACAGTGATTCATCCAAAACCACAACCCTGTTTTAAACGATACAACGTTGTTTGTGGCAACTATTTGTGGATTATTCAGACCATCGAAGCCTATGCTTTTCCCGGCTGAGCCATAGTTGTAGTTCCACGATAGTTGTATAGGACCTCGGCCGTAGTAACCCTTGCCCCGTGCGCATGGATACTCTTTGTTGTTCTCGTCGCAGTAGTCTTTAGAAGGACCATTTATCTCTTCTATATAGCAAAAATCTAAAAAGGAAACTCTCACATAAAAAACGAGAGTAGTGTAGGCAATAGAAAAATTAAGAACAAGAACACACATATTTACGTGGAATCTCTATATGGAAGAAAACCACGGACATAGGAGGAAAAAATCTACTATATCAAAGATGAGTATGAGAGAGTAGCATTTTGGTCGACTCCAATTAATGTATCAAAACCCTAAATACATATCTATGTTTGGCCCCCATTTTTCAAAAACTCATTTTCTTAAAAACTTATTTTTAATCATATATTCTCCAATAAAATAATTTTACAAATAAATGGATTTTTTTTTATTTCTTAACCACACATACTTCAAAAAATCATTATTCCACTATGCATGCGAGAATAGAAAAACAGGTCTATGCTCTATTCAGTAGCCCGCCACAGAATCCAAAAAAACTCCCGTAATTTTAGTTTCATCACACATGTCACACCACGAGTGTTTCGAGTCGGGCCAGACACAAGTTAGGTCACCGTACTCTGACATAAACAAAATAAAATTAGACAACATTAAGGAAGATTTTTTCTTTTTCTTTCATTTTATCTGTAGCATTTCGAAAGAGGTCTACAAAACTTACGTCCAGTTTCATGAGTGACATGCGCAAAGAAAGCCGCAATCTCTCGCTTTGAATCATCGCCAGAGCCGGTGGTCCCAAACTGTGGATACGAACGGAGAGCTTGAAGAAAAGCAGCTCTAGTATAGAATCTCTTCCCTGGGCAACTTCCATCAGCTTGCCTAGTAACGGCATTGAAGAATGAGTCTGTAACAAAATCAAAAACTGAAGACGCGTAGCAAAGGCCACTCCGGCAGCCTGTGCCACAGTAGCCATTGCCGGTACCGCAATAACCGTGTTGGTTGCAGCATTGAGAAGGTGCGCAGCCACAATTCTGGCCGGAAACCCAGTGTGGGAATACTCCGGCAAGAATTATGGCCAATGTAATTGCTAGCAGATATTTGCTTGCAGAGAAGGAAATCATTTTTAGTACAAAGTAGAGAGGTGTGGAAATGGAGTGATGGAGTGCACAGATATTTATAGTGTGCGAGTTGAGATGAAGATGACTTTGTCAATCCTGAGTTTTGGTGCCTGAATTTAGGACTTTGTCAATGATGATACACTTCATTTTTTATTTCAAGAAGACATGGATATAAATAAGTCTCTGTTTGGCAAAAGCTGTTTTGAGATTATAAGCTGGTTAAATTTTATTTTTAACCATATATTTTGTGGGCTAAGTCCAGGTTAAGAATCTATAGTGTCAAGTACGGCTAAACTCGAAAGTTTTGCTTCTATTAAAAGTAATATATTTCGCGTTGTCGAAATAAAAACAATGTTTAACAGTGCACAAAAGAACTTTAGAAAGTGCATTATTCGACAGCATTAGAGTCCTTATTAAGCAACATCCAAACATCCTCGAAGTAATTACTTTATTGTACGTAATATAAATATGTTTGAAAATTAAAATTACTTTTAGGATTAGGATTAGCCGAACGCACTCTTTAATCAAAGAAAGAAGCATTTGAAAAGCAAAACATAACAATTTAACTATAATTACATGTCGATATCATAAAAAATTAACATTACTCAACACGGTTAATAAAATGTTATCTATTGTCTATTGCCGCGTACAAAATTGTCTAACCATTAATATACTCTAAACAAGTAGAATCCAGAATTTACGTAAGTCCAAAAATATAATCCAACAAAAGTCTTGCTCCGAAGAGAATTACACAAGAGACTTGGTCAAATAATATTTTCAAATGTCATATTGTTGGATAAAGCAAACCTACCAATTGTTTAAACGCAACACAGTTCACATGTATTTGCTTCCAATAATTAATTCATAAGTTGAAGACACAATTACAAAACATAAATGCCAAAACAATAAGATTTTAAAATGAAAGTACATGGCAATAAATGGTGTCCTTTTTTTTTTTTTACATGCATTAAGGTAGGTGTTCATACATTTTTATGCGAAAACAATAAGATTTTGCTTATACATGATTTTTAACTTATAAATGAATTTTTTAGTTATTTGTAGTTCTTCTATTTATAAGTGATTTTTTTTTACTTAAACTTATACTTATGAATCATTAGTAATTTTGTTTTTTTTACTATAAGTGAATTTTATTTACAAGTAAATGTTTTACTTATAAGTGAATTTTACTTAAAGGGTGTTTGGTGGGGATTAAAATTAAATTTTTTGTGGATTGTGATAGAAGTTTTTGAAATGAGTGGTTGAAAAATGTGGGATCCATAAAAAATGTGGTTAATGTTGAGTATTTTAGTGATGTCCAAATAACCCCTAGCCAATGATGAAAAATCGTGACCCGTTTAACTTCATAGGCTATAAGCCCGGGACTGAAGAATAATTAAAATTAACACCACATACGATGTAGCCCAAATCTTATTGGG